>BSBK01008339.1:0-105000 GCA_027943335.1 Chamaecyparis obtusa
GTGAGAGTGAGAGAGAGAAAGAGACAGAGGGAGGGAGAGTGATGTGCGAAGAGGAGAGATAGAGAGGGTTATGTGAGAAGAGAGAGATATAGGGTGATGTGCAAAGAGAGAGAGAGAGAGGGTGATGTGAGAAGAGAGAGAGAGATAGAGGGTGATGTGCAGAGAGAGAGAGAGAGAGAGAGAGAGAGAGAGAGAGAGAGGGTGATGAGAGAGAGGATAGGGTGATGTTTTTGTGTGTGTGTGTGAGAGAGAGTGAGAGAGAGAGAGATTTGGGTGAGAGCTAAGCTAAGTGTGTTGTAGAGATGGGGTTGAAACCTGAGTGATGTGTGATAAACAAGTTAAAACCCTTTAAGAATCCTTTTTCTAGCTTCAGTTTGACCTTAGAAATCCATGATGGATTTTGGGAGGTAAGCCTACTGAAGGCTTGCTGAATCCTGAAATTTAGCCAAGTCTGAAATTTTTCAAATCTAGAATCTGCATGTTAACTCTTATGAAGCTGGAACCTATCCCAAACATCCTGAAAGCATTATATTTTATAATTTATACAAATATAACTTAAAGTATAAGAAATTAAAATTATCAAACTTATACTTAAATGTTATATTTGTATAAATTACCCCCCTCCCTCTCTTTGTATAAATTACCGTCCCCCCTCTCTCTCTCTCTCACTATGTGAGTCTATATAATACATAGGGCGTGCGTGCTATGTAAATCTAAGATTTCATAGCGTGCTCACGCTATGAAAATCATAGATTTTCATACTTAGATTTACATAGCGCGCACGCCCTATAGTGCGTGTGCGCTTTAGGGCATGTGCACTTTGTTTTGCATTGCCCAAGCCTAAGGCTTGGGCAACCCAAGCCATAGCGCGTGCGCCCTATAGGGCGCACGCGCTTTTGTGCGTGCGCACTATGCGCGATGGGGGGCCAAAAAGAAAAGTGGCATCTTTTTGGTCTCCCATCTTTGTGCACTTACCCCTTTCTTTCTGCAATTTATGTGTATTCTTGTGGGTGATTTGATTTGAATGCTCTTGTGGGTATACCTCAACCCCCTGACAATCTGTCTCATTCTTATACTGAGTTGCAGAGGTGAATGTTTGTTTGTAGGTTGTAGATTGTGTCTAAATTCTCAAGAATGCTATTGTTTGTGAAAGTTTTCTCTTTCCCTGAATAACATCTTTCTATTGCAGACCCTTCTATGAAATATTTATGCAAGCCTATTTAGTGAGTTGTGATCTCCTAAACCTAAGTTTATTCATTAATTTCATCCTCTATATTGTGATTCAAACCATCATTTCGGTGTATCACCTAGTAGGTAGTTTGCTTTCAAGTCATTTCCCTTTCAAGCATCCCTTCTATCCCTTTTCCCTCAAGACTTTTCCTTTCATGTCAAAAAGAAAATTAAGGTGATTATCCAAGAGGAACTAGTCTAGAACCTGGAGGTCTCATCTCAGTTAGCATAGGTCCCACAACCTAGAGATGATTCCCATGTTATACTAAGTTATCAAGACCAAGAGAACTTGAAACAAGGGTGCAAACTTAGTGTATAACAGTTACATCTAAAGAACAACTTGCAGACATTTTTACAAAGCCTCTACTGAAGGACACATTTGAATATTTGAGGACTAGACTTGGGGTTCGTCCCCTGTCTATCGGTCACTAATGTGATCTGGATGTTGCATCAGCCTAATTTTATCAGAAGATCATTCATGTTGATGCAACATATTTCACACTTTGGATATTGTTCAAGGTTGTGATTAAGTTTGAAGAACTGAAACAGATTGGGCTATCAGTATACTAAGATACAAAGGAAGTAATGGACAACAAAGAGTTACTTAGCTACTTCAAGAGCTGATTATTTATTTGTTTCTTTGGCATTGTTGTCAAAGGGAGAGATAAATGATATGAAAAAGAAAAGGAGATATGCACCGATGAGAACTATCTAAGGGAGAGATAATCTAAACTGAAAAGGCTATATCTATAGAATGACAAAGCTATATTTGATGCAAGAGCATCTCGGGTCCTTGGCAATCTTGTGTCACCAAAAAAGAATTTGAAGTTTGTCTGTGTTGCTCAGTTCCTTCTTTGACTGAGTTGGTCGGTATTTGGTCGGTTTCCTTCAATTATCGAGTTCGGTCGGTCATCTCCTGGGCAGTCGGTCATGTCTAGCAGTTTCTTCGGTTACTGAGTTTGATCGGTTAATTCATTGGCGCTCGACGTTGCCTGTCTATTGCTTGGTTATCTTTGCTCATCGACGGGTTTAGTTTGTTTTCTGTTGAGGCCAACTTGTGCATTTATATTGGATCATAGAATCTATGCTAGAATCCATCATTGGGAAGCGTGTGGTCCTAGATCTGACTGTTACTTCCGTTAATTGTGGATCTGAAGGCCGACATTGCTCGGTAGCTTCTTGTATAAATGCAGATGTTTGGTAGTAGTTTAGGCAGTTCGATAGAAGTTAGAAGTTGGTAGACATGAGAATTGAGATGGTAACAGATCCTCGCATGTTTGAGGATTTCTAAGTTTCTTTGTAATATCCAACCGTAATCGGTAAGGCCTTACAGCCCAACATGTATGAATTCTATTGATGAAATTTAATGAAAGATTTGGCATTCTCTCTCTCTCTCTCTCTCACTTTGTTGTTGTTGTTACTTCTGCGTGTGTGTTGCGGGCTTGGAACATTAGGGTGAGCCATCCATTGGCCCCTCTTGCTCCCTGCCTTGTGTCAGGTGGTATCAGAGCGAGGTGAGATCTTGATCTAGGTTTGCGAATCTAGGTTTGTTGGTTCCTCTTGAAGCCCTACTTGATTGTTGTGGGGTAGCAGATTGCAATCTGACCTACAATTGCAGAAGGTTGTTAAGATGGTTCATGGGAGGCGAGATGCAGATCCAGGACTAGCAGATATGCTAACACAGATTGCTGCTAGGTTAGAAGCAGTTGAAATAGCCCAAAGAAGAGACAGACATCTTGAAGATGTTAGTGATGATGAAATTGAAGAAGAACAGGGGAATGCAGAACCTGATCTTGTTATGGATCAATGTGAAGAAAGATTTTTGAAGGCTTTGACAAGTCTGAAGTCGACACCAACATTTCAATCTTCTTGAGTATAGTGGAAAGCTAGATTCTGATGAATTGGTGGACTGGATCACCGAGATGGAAAAATATTTTGAATATGAAAATATTCCTGAGGATAAGAAGGTAAAGATTGCAAGCACCAAGTTGAAAAGTCATGTGTCCTTATGGTGGGAGCATCTACAATTGGATAGGAAAAGGAAAGGTAAAGACAAAATCAAGGTATGGAATAAGATGGTAAATAAATTGAAAGGAAAATTCTTACCTTGTGATTATCAAATTAACCTAGTTCAGCGAATGCAAAGTTTGAGACAGAAGGATAGCTCGGTAAAAGAGTATATTGAAGAATTCTATAGATTGGATATTAGATCTGGACATGATGAAGATGATGTGGAAGGAATCAGCAGATACCTGAATGGTTTGAGAGTTTCCATCCAAGAGGAAATTAGTATGGTCAAGTTGGAAAGTATTGAAGAGGCTTATCAATTTGCTTTGAAAGCCGAGGAGACATTGTAACAAGAGACATGAACAAAGACAGAGAGGAAGAGGTGGTAGATTCCCTAGAGGAAGAGGTAGATATAATGGTGAAACTGGTAGATCTGAACTAGAAAAGACAAATCTGGACAAAGGCAAGACCGAGTGGAAAGGTGAAAGTTCATCTCGAGGTAGAGGCAGTAACTACCGAGGTGGTTATAGCAGAGGAAGTTTCCAAGGAACTTGTTACAATTGTGGAGAAGAAAGACATAGATCATTTGAATGTACACAAGCAAGTAAGAAGGCTGGTAGCAGTAGGAATGCTATAGTGCAAGAAGAACCATTGAATGAAACTGAAAAGGAGAATAACCTGATGGTGAGGAGAGCATTGTGGAATGAAAGAAAGAAGGAAGATCTGGTAAGGAAAAGTTTGTTCAAGACCAGATGTAGAGTTTTTGACAAAGTTTGGAAGGTAATCATTGATAGTGGTAGCTTGGAGAATCTAGCATCTGAAGAGATGGTCAGTAAATCACAGTTGGAAAAATTGGAACATCCGAAGCCCTATCAGATTTCATGGATCAAGGATGAGCATACACTCCTGGTAAGTGAACAATGTTATGTAAATTTGAAGATTGGACAGTACTATGATAAAGTGTTGTGTGATATCATGCCTATGGATTGTTGTCATATTTTGTTGGGTAGACCTTGGCAATATGATAGACATGCTCTATATGATGGGAGATTGCATAAGTATACTATTGTGGCTGATGGAAAGAAAAAAATATTGTTACCATTGATGGAAGAACTTGTTAGCAATGTTTGCACATCTGTGAAAGTTTGCTTGATGAAAGGAAGTTTTTTAACTCTTTGAAGAGGGATGATGTGTGTTTTTCTGTGATTCCTAATAAATTGAGTAAGAAAATAGGAGATAATGTCCCTGAGGAGATTGATAAGTTACTCACCGAGTACAGTGATATCATTTCTGATAATGTACCTGATGGTTTGCCACCGAAAAGAAGTATTGATCATTCTATGGATCTAATCCTTGGAGCTAGTTTATCGAATAAGGCACCTCATCGGTTGACACCTACCGAGAATCAGGAATTGAACCGACAGATTCAAGAGTTGCTGGAGAAAGGTTTGATTAGAGAAAGTTTGAGTCCTTGTGTAGTACCTATTGTATTAGCACCAAAGAAGAATGGGGAATGGAGAATGTGTACTGATTCCAGAGCAATCAATAAGATAACAATGAAGTATAGGTTTCCTATACCGAGAATGGATGACATAATGGATAGTTTGACTAGAGCAAAGTATTTCACAAAGATTGATTTAAAAAGTGGGTATCATCAGATTAGAATCAGAGAAGGTGATGAATGGAAGACTGCTTTCAAGACAAAAGAAGGTTTGTATGAGTGGTTGGTTATGCCTTTTGGTTTAACTAATGCACCGAGTACTTTTATGAGGTTGATGAATGAAGTTTTGAAGAAATTATTGGGTAAGTTTGTGATTGTATATTTTGATGATATTCTAATATTCAGTAAGACTAGATAAGAACATTTGTTGCATGTAAGACAAGTTTTGCAGAGACTAAAAGAAGAAAAGTTGCTGATAAATCTGAAAAAGTGTTCATTCATGAAGGAAGAGATTGTGTATTTGGGATTTTTTATTTCAGTTGATGGTTTGAAAATGGATCCTGAAAAGGTTGAGGCTATTCTGAATTGGCCTACACCTATGAATACTACTGAGGTAAGATCATTTCATGGTTTGGCAAGTTTTTATCGAAAGTTCATAAGGAATTTTAGTTCAATTTGTAATGCTATGACTGAGACTATGAGAGGAGACAAAAGAGAATTCAAGTGGACACATGGAGCTAATAAAAGTTTTGAGAATCTAAAGTAGAAGGTTGTTGAATTACCTATTTTGGCATTACCTGATTTTAGTAAAGCATTTCAAATAGAATGTGATGCAAGTGGAAGTGCAATTGGAGTTGTGTTGAGTCAAGAAGGTAAACCTGTTGCTTTCTTTAGTGAAAAGTTGAATGATGCTAGGAGGAAATATTCTGTGTATGATCAAGAGTTCTATGCTATTGTTCAAGTATTGAAGAAATGGAGACATTATTTGATATCGAGTGAATTTGTGTTGTATACTGATCATAAGGCTTTACAATATTTGGGTAGTCAGAATAAGTTGAATCAGAGACATATGAAATGGGTTGAGTATTTGTAGAGCTACACATTTGTGATAAAGCATAAGAGTGGAGTCACTAACCGAGCTGTTGATGCATTGAGTAGAAGAAGATCTTTGATGACCGAGATGAAAATTCAAGTTCTTGGTTTTGATGAGATGAAAGGTTTGTATGAAAATGACCCTGATTTTTTTGAGTCGTGGAGAAAGTGCAGAGCACCTATACAAGATCAACATGATACGAAATGGATGAATATTTTATTCAGAAGGTATGTTGTTCAAAGGTATTCAGTTGTGTATACCGAGAGGAGTAATGAGAACTAATTTGATAAAGGAGAAACACAGTAGTGGTTTGGCTGGACATTTTGGCATTGATAAAACATGGAATTTGTTGAAGGAAAAGTACTTTTGGCCGTAGTTGTATAGAGATGTTCAAAAATTTGTGAAAAGTTGTGGTATTTGTCAAGTTGCAAAAGGAGTAAGTCAGAATACTGGATTGTACACACCGATTGTTGTACCTGAGAAACCTTGGATTGATATCAATATGGATTTTTTTCTTGGCTTACCAAGGACAGTAAGAGGTAATGATTCTATATTTGTTGTTGTGGATAGATTTTCTAAAATGGCACATTTTATACCATGTAGAAAGACATCAGATGTAGTACATATAGTTAAGGAAATTGTGAGATTTCATGGGTTACCGAAGAGTATTATCTCTAACCGAGATAGTGAATTTGTTGGTTATTTTTGGAAAACACTTTGGAAGAAATTTGGTACTGAGTTGAAATATAGTTCTACATTTCACCCACAAACCGATGGACAAATTGAAGTTGTGAACAAAAGTTTGGGAAATCTTTAGAGATGTTTAGTTGGAGACACACCGAGTAATTGGGATTTTGTATTAGCACAAGCAGAGTTCACATACAATAATTCAGTGAATAGGAGTACTGGAAAGACACCATTTGAGATTGTGAATGACACACAACCAAGAGGAATATCTGATTTGAGAGACATTGATGATGAAAATAAAAGAAGTGCTAAAGGAGTGAAATTTGCTGAATACATGAAGACATTGCATGAAGATGTGAAGATAAAGCTGGAAGATAGTAACCAGAAATACAAAGACAGAGCTGATAGATCAAGAAGACATAAAACTTTTGATGTTGGTGATGAAGTGATGGTTCATTTGAAGAAAGGCCGGTTTCCTGTTGCAACATATGGAAAGCTGAAGATGAAGAAGTTTGGACCTTGCAAAATTTTGAGGAAATTTGATAGTGGAAATGCATATGAGATTGAGTTATTTGATGACATGGACATATCACTGATTTTCAACATTATTGATTTATATGAGTATCATGAACTTGACGAAGAAATGATAGTACCAATAGAATATCCTAAGAAGCTGAATGATGAAGTTGAACAGATTTTGAAGGAAAGAGCTGGCAAGAGCACAAGAGGAAAACAGTATATGGAATATCTAGTTAAGTGGAAGAATAGATCGATGGAAGATAATTCTTGGATTTCACAGTCTGAGTTGGATGCAGCTCAGACCAGGAACACCAAATGATTCTGAGAATCATTTCAAAACAACCCCAGGTGTTTGATGCAGGAGCATCTCGGGTCCTTGGAAATCCTGTGTCACCAAAAAAGAATTTGAAGTTTGTCTATGTTGCTCGGTTCCCTCTTTGACCGAGTTGGTTGGTATTTGGTTGGTTTCCTTCATTTATCGAGTTCGGTCGGTCATCTCCTGGGCGGTTAGTCATGTTTAGTAGTTTCTTCGGTTACCGAGTTTGGTCAGTTAATTTGCTAGCGCTCGGCATTGCCTGTCTGCTGCTTGGTTATATTTGCTTACCGACAAGTTTAGTTTGTTTTTTGTTGAGGCCGACTTGTGCATTTATATTGGATCACAAAATCTATGCTGGAATCCATCATTGGGAAGCGTGTGGTCCTAGATCTAACCGTTACTTCTGTTAATTGTAGATTTGAAGGCCGACATTGCTCAGTAGCTTCTTGTATAAATGTAGATGTTTGGTAGTAGTTTAGACAGTTCGGTAGAAGTTAGAAGTTGGTAGACATGAGAATTGAGATGGTAACAGATCCTCGCATGTTTGAGGATTTTTGAGTTTCTTTGTAATATCCGGCCGTAACCAGGAAGGCCTTATAGCCCGACATGTATGAATTCTATTGATGAAATTTAATGAAAGATCTGGCACTCTCTCTCTCACTTTGTTGTTGTTGTTGCTTCCACGTGTGTGTTGCGGGCTTGGAACATTAGGGTGAGCTATCCATTGGCCCCTCTTGCTCCCTACCTTGCGTCAATATTTTATAATGTTGGTGAGTAACGTAGTGATTAAACATATTAAGCTATGGAGAGCTTGCAAAGCATTTGATCATGAAGTTGTAGAATACATGTTTGGTATGTGTATGGTACATTTCATATTACTTGAGTTACCATCAATGCCAAAGGGAGAGATTGATGAACTACAACTGATTTGGAACCAGAAGGAAGAATCTGTAATTCAAGATTACTAAGGAGTTGATGATTAGATAATGCAAGATGATTAAATTAGTATTATGTTGTCATTGATGTCAACTAGCTTGACAGTACTTATCTTGTAAGTTACTATACTGACACATCTGAAGAAAGGTGAAAGAAATGAAGAACATAAATATCTACATGAGGAAGATGTATATGTTAGATGAGGATAAGGAATACATTGAGTAACTTGTTGATGAGTCTATGACTTGATGGAATTGACTTTATTATGTTGCATTCATCTATGATGAAGAATAGAGCTGAAAGACACAAAGCAGTGTTGTCGGTAAATAAGACATTTCAGTATACACCGACGGAATGTAGTGAATACCGAGCGCAGTGTTAACTGAGCTTATGTTCACCGATGCATTTCTTTGTTAACCAAGCAAAATAGAAAGGAATTAAATGATCAGTTTAGCTGATAAAGTGATGAGTTGTAAAGTGTATGAAATTGAGGTAACAGATAAGGTTTGTTATGAAGATCAACGGCTAACATAAATCAAAAGGATCTAATGGAGCAGATTGAAACGTGTTACTGACACATCAGCTGAGGAAGCCTAAAGTGGCAAAATCTATGAATATGATTAAGTGGCAAAATCCGATGGAGGAAAAGAAAATGATTTACTCGTCTATATAAGAGACATTGGTTTCACAGTTAAAAATGCCTGAAGAAGAAGATACTACAGAATTATCGCGTGAAGAATTTTTCATGCATTCTAATCATATTGGTTAATGAGAATTGAGCTGCATAACAGTTACCAAGCTACAAAGAGTAATTACCGATGGACAATAAGTTGATATAGTATTGAATCTGAAGTGGAATATTGATAAAAAATATTTGAATGAGCTGAACATTGATCTATAAATTTCAATTGAAGTTGTTTCAAGGCAGATCATCTACTATTACATATTTAACCATTTTACACAGTCAAATCTTTTAACCGAGTGGACTATGAAAGTCTTTTGATGCTTCATTCATAGAGTGAACATTGTTATCCTGTCAACCCCAGAGTGACTGCTGGTTGGATGATAACTTCTGGTCTAAAATCCTCTAACAAGGTCACACCTAATAGTGTGTTTGTAACCTTTAACAGGGTTGGGTCTTCACCGACCTCACTTCAGAAGAGTGAACAATTTTGGGTTGCCGGTCCAAGGTGGTTTTTCCCTTCACAGGGTTTCCACGTTAAATCTCTTGTGTTATGTGTTGATTGTGATATTTGTTTGTTATCATACTTTGCATATTACATGTTAGATTTGATCGGTAACTATTATAAAGTTTAGATTGACAATCGGTAAAAAACACAGAAAGTGAAAGTATTTTATGTTTACCGAGTAACAGAAATTGAAGAATTTGTTTTGGATTATACATTTTGATTTGGGACACTGGATAATTGATTCACCCCCCTCTTAGTTATTCTAACAGATTCATGTACGCTCTATTAAAGACATTGCTCCCATTAAGGTGCTTTCAATAGCTTTAATGTGGGGGCATACACTTCACTCAATTGTTTTCGCATACGCACTATTTTTTATGCTACTTTACATTTGGATCCCTTATGGGCACACAAATCCTTAAGGGCTGATCCCCTAATTTGCACTTTCAATCCCTTATGGAAACAAAAATCCTTAAGGATAGATTTCTCTTTGTAGAAATCCATTTTTGGAGATGCAATTCTTAAAGGTGGATCCTTGATGGGTTGACTAGCATAGCACACAAACCCTATTAGACTTTCAATGTCATCTTGTAAAGCATTACCTCTTTGTGTGATTTATAGTAAGACATGCATTCTTACTAGTCCTAGGTAATCACACCCTCTCCCTTCTCTCTTTGTTCAGTGATGTCTCTCTTGTTATAATTTTGGGTTTGATGAAGACTCAAGTCACTCGGGGGCTTGATGTTTCCTTGTCTCCTTAGCCTTGATAAGATCATCTCATGCATTTGATCTACTTTATCATGAGTATGAGTTTGTCTCATACCCCCGCTAAAGTGGGGGATAAATGTATCATCCTAAAAGTTAGCACCCATTTATTTGGAAGGTTGAGGATTTATTGGCCCGCATTTTAGTGATCTCCTAGAACATGGATGTATTTATGCTTGATTTTCTACATTTCTCTTTTGATTTTATTCAAACCACTTACACACCTGAGATCCTAGGGTCCTGCCTTGAAATTAGAACCTCTTACAAATAGGTCCCAAAAATATTGCCTATACCCGGTATAGGTTGAGGTCAACCTATACCCGAGGAATCGATATTGCGAGATTTTGGGGCCCATTTCGGAGGTTTTCAATTTTCCTTACCTAATGTTGTCGGATCTCTTGATTTTGGTGCTCAAAATCACTATAAAAGGAGGCCTTCTTCCTTCATTTGATCATTCATCAATCACAAGCAAGAAAGGAAACAATAATATACTCAAACAATCAATTGTGCAAGCTATTTACAACTTTTGAATGAAAGTTATTTGAGTCCAAGGTGCATTCAAGGTGTTCAAGAAAGGCAAGCTTGGTTACATTGGCAATGCCTAACAATAATCTTGCATCGACGATGATTTATATGGATGATCTTATCATTAAACAAAAGCCTTTGACCTTGTATCCTGTTACCCTAATAAATTAATCATAAAGTTAGAAGAAAAAGACCTCGACCAACTAGATTGTTTTTCCTTCATTTTTAATGGAACAAAAGACACGATTGTCAACAAATGATAAATAAGGAATAGAAGACAAAACACCCAAAAGTGGAAAGCCAAAGGCAAACAACTCACTAATGAAAGTGACAAGTAACAACTTCAAAAGAGTAACCTTGAAGGGCACACACATCATAAGGAATGTTGGATACAAAACTATCAAGTCATTTCTAAGTATTCAAACATATATATATAATTGCATTTAATAAAATATTAACCATATTTTATATATCAAAATAATTTATTATGAAATATTTTTAAAAGAATAATTAATATTTAAATAGAAAAGGAAATTAATATAAATTAGAACAACACAAATAATTTTTAACATTTTTTTAAATAATCTTATTATTATAAATATATAATTTAATTGATAAATATAGATTTAATTAATGAAAAGGTTACAATTTAAAATACATAGTTATTATTATGAGTATATATTTTTATAAGCATTTAAATAGATTGACTATGAACAGTATAATCATATAATTATATAACTATTTTTCTAATCATTTTTAAATTTAAAATATTTTACATGTTTTTAAGATATTTTTGAAAATGCTTGGAATGCCACGTCATCATTCTAGAATTGTTAAAATGTGTTTCTGCTGCCCATGGCATATGAACAGTCTCACAAGATTGGAATAGCTATACATCCAATAGGATTCCCATTTATGTTATATTTTTAATTAAATTAAAATTAAAAATCAATTGTTATATGTGTTTTAATTTAATTAATAAATTAAAATAATTCTCCAAACACGGTATTTAGTCAGTTAGGTAGACATTGCCAACAAGGGCTGGAGAAACTGGCCACAATCAAGTGCATCAATTACTTCATTTCCATATAAAGATTTTTTTTTATTGTTATAATTGTACGTGTACTTTTTATTTATATTTAGGATTAATATATTTGAAATAACATCATATTATTGTTGATATTAACAAATTTTATTTGTGAAGTTATTTTGTGAAGGTTCCTTTAATATTTAAAAAATGCACATTTCAGACTTAATTACGCCATATGCATTTCTATTTTGGAAAGCCTCTATCTAGTTTTTTTAATCTAACAGTTGTAATCTCTAGACAACCTAATGACTACCATTGGGAGCTTCGTCGTCGTCCATTTGCATACAATCTGATTGCAACCTCAACGAAATATCTTTCACAGGATGGAGGACCTGATGATCAACATCAATGGTTGAGAGTGCACCAAAATGTTAGACGACCATTGCAGAATGCTCAGCCGTTGATGTAAATAGAGCAGGACAAATTATAGTAAAAATGCTCTTCGCGCCCTAAGCGGTGGCGGGTACTGGTGTTTCCCCAAATGTTAGGCGTAGCATTCAGGCTGAATGCTCAAATTCCTCAGCCTTAATGACTGTTTTAGGATTGGGATTCAAATCTGGTTGTTCGCTCATTGGGTGTGATGATGGCGCTGTGACAGTGAGCCTGCGTATGTTATGAGGGCCATGACGAAGGCCAATTTCTGTCTTCAGCCACCCACCATAAGGGCTACTTCTGATGGGATTGTTGTAGGGTGTAACCTTATTTTCTTCGTTGACTCTCCATTTCCAACCACTTCCTTAACAATGAAGTTCACAATATCACGTTGAACCATTTTATGAAATGTAAAGCGAAGATGGAGAGGAATCTCGTCAGCAAGCCTCATTTTTACAACATTCCAATATACCATGATGCTCATCTTCATCTCAAATGCTGCATCCAACTGATAACTACCTTTAGGCTTATTTAGCACATCCTTGGACTATTTATATGAGACTAGAGGCTGTTGGTGTGGGTTTTAAGGATGCTTTTGATGTTGCACTGGATTAAGAAATAGAGAAAGGGAGAATGATGGCTGGTTGAAGTGCAGGATTACTGTAAGTTAGTGGTTCTAAGAATTTATTTAGTTTTATTCATTTTTTGGGGGTTAGGGGAGGAATTTTATCTACTCTTCTAATTATTAAGCAATAACATATCGGTGCAAAGAAAAAAAACTTTTGCTTCACTTTTTAAAGATTTTTTTTGTACATTAATTAAAAAATTTTGTGGACTGTTGTTTGGTACTTTTGTTTTGACGCAGCTAAACTCCCTACAAAATGTACTATTGACCAAATTAAAAAAAAAAACTGGAAAATACAATAGATTTTTTGCAAAATTTTCAGCATTTGTTCTTCATGATCTCCATATTTTGTGGTCGAAAACCTTTAAAAAATTGCAAAAAAGTCACCGTGTTTTCATGAATTTGAGAGAAAAAATAACTTTTTTTTTTTGTCTTTATTGCATTTTGTAGGGAGCTTAGCCCATGCCTTTTTGTTTTGTTGGTAGCATAAATACTAAAGAGACCAGATGTACAAATTTAAAGGTATTGCATAGATGTATGCAAAAGAAAGGTCAAAATCTTGCTTAGTTGACCTCCCATACCTGCTCAGGTTACCCATTGTAGGGATATGCCTTGACTAAGGACAAAAAATAATACTTGTATGAATCATAATGAAATCACTGGGCGGATGGATGGAACTATTGATTCTTTGTCAAAGCAAAAAGAAAAAGGACAGAGTTTTTTACATTCGTGAAAACACGGTGATTTTTTTGCAATTTTTTTTTGTGGTTTTTGACCACATAATATGTAGATCATGAAGAACATATGCTAAAAATTTCATGAAAATCTATTGTGTTTTCTGGTTTTTGAAATTTGGTTAATGGTACATTATGTAGGGAGCTTAGCTGCATCCGATGGTTCTCTGCCAAACTTATCTGTACTGAAGCGAAGATGAATACAAAAGAGAATCATGACAAGGTAAAATGAATGCAAAACAAAAAAAAAGTAGCAAATCAAACACAACAAAAATCTAATGACAGGGATGATTGGGATGGTCCTGCATCCCCTCTCAATGAATTTGTGTTCTTGATGTTTAAAGTTAGCTCATTCATTTCAAGTAAAAAAATCAAAATACATTGTTGATGATAGTTAGACTTTCATCTACACCTCCACCAGTTAATAAAGTAGTCAGCATAGTAGGAAGCGAATGAGCAAGGAAGGGCCATGTTTCTAGGTGGACCCACTATTTCAAGGAAGGGTTTTCTCTATGCATCCACGAGAGGAAAGGAAGTACAATGATGTCAAATAGCAAATAAGAAGAGGGGTCACATGTGTCTCATGGATCCATGCTAACAAAAAAATATTTCTTTGTGCCTTCGCAAGTGGGGGTGATGTAAGTAAATGTCAGGGTTTGAAGCTACGAAAAGGTTGTGTTTCAATATTGCTGGTAAAGTATCGGTGGGATATACAGCCTGGTTTTACAGTTATTTTGGGCCTCTTGATTTTTTGGGGGATAATTCTTTCTACTTTATTCCAAAATAAAGGATAATTATATTTTAATAATATTATATAAATTTGTTTTGATCTGGACTAATTATACTAAAATTATTGTATGCATTTGTTAAAAAGCTATTCTATTTTATTTTAAATTATTTTTATTTTCAATATTCTATATTTTTATTAAAATTGAAAGAAATTTAATAATATATTGAAATATTTTTTAAATTTATTTTTAAGTTAATGTTGTCTTACTTTTTAATAAATTAAAAGGAAATATATTAGATCAGACATGTTTTGAAATTAAGAAATATATTTAACTATTTAATATCACAAAAACATATAAATAATGATTAAATTATTTATGATGTTCAACCTAATTGATACAATAAATGAATTAAATTCTCTTGTCTCTCATTTGAATGAAACTGAATACTCATCTTTGATATATGGCATATGACAATTATGGTTAGAGAAACTGCTTCAAGCTCCACAAACCAATATAACATCTTTCTAGAACCTTTGCTATCATGGTCAAATATACCACTTGCATTTTGCATCAGACTCAAACACATTGTGGAACCAACAGGTCGTACAAAGATGGGGACCACAGGGAGCTTATTTATCTATGCCCATACATGAACGTATAAGAAAGATTGTAAGGGAACAAATACCTACATGGACTCAAACCACTTGTAAATTCTATGCAACTATTAATCTTGACACATGCAACTGGGGTGTACTTCATCAAACACTTGAACACCTTTACTGGCTCGATGATTTGAACCCCATAGCAAACGAACACATTGACCCTAATTCTATCCTTTAAGGCTGTTAGTTTACTCAGTTCTAGCCACAGTATATATTTAACCAATCGTAAACAACTAAAGAAAAATGACAATTATTTTAAAACAATTTTAATACGTGTATTGCCTGTAAATATTTAAGTCACTAGAGAATCCAAATGTTCTCAACCAAAACAAAAAAAAAGAAATAATATATTGCAACAAAGATTTTTAAATTATATTTCTATTTAATAAACAAAATTCACATAATAATGACAAAAAAAACAACAAAATGAAAATAACATAGAAAAAAAGGCGTAATCATTGCACACTCAGGTGCCATTGCTAGTGTACACTTTTGATGTGTTTTTAGTCTTTTTATAATGTCTTTTAGAACTGTTTTTAAAAAGATATTCTACTATTATTTATTTATTATCAATATATGCCCCTCTATTCCAATTAAAAAAAGAATTATTAGTAACCAAAAACATTGTTTGCTGGTCTATTTTGATATTCAACAAAGATTTGATGGGCCATTCCAATCAGAAAAATATTAGTCAAACATTGTTTGCTGGTCTATTTTGCTATTCAACAAAGACAAATTTGATGGGCCATTCCAATTCCAAAAAAATTATTAGTCAAACATTGTTTGCTGGTCTATTTTGATATTCAAGAAAGACAGATTTGATGTGTCATAATGATGGAAAAACAATAGATTTTAATTGTCTACAGCCCTAAGTATTCAGTTGTATATTGTTTTAGTGGCAACGTCATTGAATATTGCTACCTATGTGAACTAAGAAAGTCGTGTATACCACAATTGAACACTAATATCATGTCAGCTACATAAGGTTTGTAGTAGATATGAATTTTTTATTATTATCCATGAAGATACAATGAGAAAAGATTGGATTCAGTTGTGTTAATTTAATATTTCAAATCAATAATTGATGTATTATAACAGTGAAAAGTGAAAATTTTAAGTAATATAAATTTAAGACTAATGTATTCAATTATAATATAATTATTCATTAAATTCAACAGGCTGCATTAGTTGTTTCTTTTTTAAAGTTTAAAATCATTTCTATGTTTTTCCTAGTTTCATTTCAATAACTTTTTAAACAAAATCAAATCATTTGCTAAGTATTCTTTAAATTTTTCTCTTCAAAAAATATATAATCTTTAACTGTGTAGTTTTGTTTAGTTAAACTCATTGGTCCATGTTTCATGATTAGTGGTTCACAAGAAACGCATCTCTCTTCAAAATTAATGGAACACTTAGACTCATTGCATTTAAGTGACCCTCACCCATCTCAGTACTACTCGAGCTTCACCTAGATGCAATGAGTGCTAAGAGTTCCATTCATTCTCATGAGAAATGGATTATTGTGAACCACTACTGATGAAACATCAGTCAATGAGTTTGACTGTAAAACAACATATTTGAATCCTGATAACAGTATCATAATTTACTTTGCATTGCAGAATATCTCCTACTTAAAAAATATATAAGCTTTTAATATATTAGTAAAGTTGATTCAAAATGAACTCATCTTAAAAAACTTTTTAAATATACAACTTCCAAATAATTAAAAAATATTAAATTCTCAAAACAATTTGAATAAATAATTTGAATTTTTATTATTATACATGGGTGAGAAGAAAATTCCTTTCTAACTAAAATTCCCGAATCAGTTTGAAATCTCGATCAATATTTTTATTTTCATATATAAAAAATAGACTAAAAAAATACTTTCTCCTCTCAAAATTTTGTTGTGACAGAGCAATGGATGAGTCTATTCGGAAATGAATGTATTCCTATTCCTTACTTGCAGCCTCTGTGACTCGGTTATTTGATGTCCACCATTTTTATTTCAATGGCATCCATTCTTCAAAAATAATTGTTGAATTTTAAAAAATGTCTGATAAGTTTAACCAACCACTCCTTGATATAAGGAAGACTGGTAACTTTCCCGTTTTACCTTATTTTTTCTCGGGATCAGAACTCTTCACCAGAAAGCTCTCACATCTCTGTTAAACAATTAGCACATCAGAAACCTCAGCATCTTTGTTAAAAAGGTATAAAAGAGAGCTCTTAGCATATGTTAAACAATTGGCGTGCCAGAGACCTCCCAGCATCTCTATTAAACAAGGTATCCCAGAAAACTCTCAGCATCTCTGCTAAACAATTGACATACCATAAACCTCTCGGCATCTCTGTTAAACAATAGGCAGACCAGAAACCTATCAGCATCTCTGCTGAACAATTGGCATACCTGAAAATAATCAGCATCTCTACTAAACAAGGTATACCACAATGCTCTCAGAATCTCTGTAAAACAATAGGCGTAGCAGAAAGCTCTCCGCATCTGTGTTAAACAATTGGCATACTAGAAATCTCTGACCACCTGTGTTAATTGGGATACTAAAGAGCTCTCAGCATCTCTTTTAAACAATTGGGAGACCAGAAACTTCTCAGCTAAACAAGGTATGCCACAATGCTGTCGGCATCTCTGTTAAACTATTGGGGTATCAGAAACCTCTCAACATCTCTGTTAAACAATGTATACCACTATGCTCTCAGCATCTCCGTTACACAATTGACCAACCAGAAACCTCTCACCATCTGTGTTAAACAAGGTATACCAGACAGCTCCTAGCATCTCTGTTAAGCAATTGGCATACCAGACTCAGAGACATCCTAGCATCACTGTTAAACAAGGTATACCCCCATGCTCTCAGCATCTCTGCTAAACAATTGGCATACCAGAAATTTCTGACCACCTCTGTTAAACAAGAAATTTCCCAATGCTCTCAGCATCTCTGTTAAACAATTGGCATAACAGAAACATCTCAAACAAGGAATACAAGAAAGCAATCTGGTTGTTTGTTAAACAATAAGCATACCACAAACCTCTCAGCTTCTCTGTCAAACAAGGTGTACCAGAAATCTCTCAGCATCTCTGTTAAGCAATTGGCTTACCAGAAACCTCTTTCATAAGGGACCAATTAGCAGTCCGAATTTGTGTTATTTTCAGCGAGGCAATTATGAAGAGCTAGAGATGAGGGCAGAGGAAGAGGTAGTCCCTGTTGCAGAGGAAGAGGATGGCCCTGCTGCTGAGGAAGAGGCCAACTGCGATGTGGAGTCAATGAACACATACTGCGTATCACCAATCTCGCTTGTGATTGCAGGTTTTACTTTTGTTGCCTCCACCCTTGGTATTGGAGAATTTCCTGTAAGCATTGATACAACATTTGACATGGACGGTCTCTTTGATGGTGAGTCATGGACGCACAGAAGGGCGATGTTTATCACTCTTGATACCTGTTCCGCATCGAACATTCCCTCAAGTCTTTGATCCACAATACCCAGCCCTTCATTTCTTTGGTATAGTCTCCATGTCTGCAAAACCAAGCTTTGGTTAGCACAGGCAAACTCGTGATTTTAATGAATGATCAAACTGAAATCAAAGGTGTACCCAGGGCAGTAGAAGCTGGATATCATCTGAAAGCTTATTTTGTATAGATTTTCTACCGCTAACAATCTCCAGAACGACCACACCATAGCTGTACACATCAGCTTTAACAGTTAACTGACCGTGGACTGCATATTCCGGAGCAGTATAACCTCTGCAAAATAAGTGACAGAGAATTTGAAAAATTTGAAATTTTATTGGATCAGAATAACCTCTGTAATACAAGTGTCACAGAGAAATTGAGAATTCTGAAGTTTTATTTGATCATTATAACCTCTACAATACAAGTGACAAAGAGAAATTGAAACTTTTGAAATTTTATTGGATCAGTATAACCTCTGCAATACAAGTGACACAAAGAAATTGAAACTTTTTGGAGTTTTATTGGATCAGTATAACCTCTGCAATACAAGTGACACACAGAAGTTGAAAATTTTATGTTTTATTGGATGTAAACCACTAAATAAAATGGCTCCCCAAAGTCTTACAGTGTTCCCCCAATCCTTGTGGTGAGATGCGTTCTGTCATGAGGGAAAAGTCTTGCCAATCCAAAATCTGCAATTTTAGGGTGGAATTTGTCATCTAACAGAATGTTCGCTGGTTTGATGTCTCTGTGTACGATACGAACATGAGAATACTGGTGCAGATAAGTCAGACCTCGAGCTGTTCCCAATATAATGTTGAAGCGTGCTTCCCAGCTTAGGTAAATTCCTCCTCTGCCTGTAATATAGTTTAACATATTTGAATTGCAGTTGATCATTCCAAATAAATCTCAAAATATTTACAGAAAAAAATTTAGGTGGAGATTATTTAGTCCCTTTTCGGTTCATTATTATCAGGAAACGGAACAATCCTTCACGGCAATGATACTGACTGATTGATAATTAAATTTAATAAAAAAAAAAGGCTAGAAGTGATCAGTCTCCTACCAAAGAGATGCTTGTCGAGGCTTCCGTTTGCCATGTAATCGAAGACGAGCATCCTCATGTCTTCAAGCGTGGAGAATCCAAGTAATGTAAGCAGATTCCGGTGAGACACACCACTGATAAGCTCAATTTCTGTTACGAATTCTTCAGCGACCCTATTCGATTCACTTGGAAACAACATTTTCACAGCAATTCCTCTCCCATTCCGCAGCCTTCCCTGTCAAATTCTCAAGCAATCCACTCTGCCGTTACATTTGAGCGAGGGTTTTGTGCTAGGGTTTCATTACCAAGTGAAGAGAAGAGGATTGTTGTGTACCTTAAAGACCTGACCAAAGCCCCCTTCGCCAATCTTGTTCTTGACATTGAAATCGTCAGTTGCCTCTCGAAGATCTTCATAATTAAACCGCCAGGCTCTTTCCCCCAATTCCAATTCCCCGTCTGCAGAAAGTTTTATCAGCATAGAAAATTAAAAGGAAAACCAAAATACTGACAAATTTGTTAAGGAACTCACCTGGTGGATCACTCTTTTCCCATTTCCTCAGAAATCTTGGCTGCCTACGTTTCCTAACGCCGAAGAAAGTAGCCACCATTAGAATTACAACACCAGTAACTCCAATTATTATCCCTGCAATCTTCCCTTTCGATCCCCCTTTGCTCTCTGTGTTCGTCGCTGCAAAGTTTTGTAGGCAAGCCTTCAAATTCAACCGTGAAACAATGGAACTAAACAGCTACTGAGCTGTCAGATTTAGAAATTAAATTACCAGTTAAAACAATGGAACTATACCTCTACTGAGTTTTAAAATTTAGAAATTAAATTACCGGAAATTCCACTGACAGAAACGAAAGAGTGATTGGCGTATCTTAAATAGCAATCGGATTCGAGGCCTTGGCCTTGTATAGACGGAAGGCAGTTTTCTAACACTGTCCGTGCTCTCTGTAGACATTTTTGGCAGTCTAGGGTGGAAACTGTCTCCCAGCATTCACCCAGGGCATATATGCCGGATGAAGCCGATTCCATCGTCCACGCAAGTGCAAAGCTATTATTATACGGGGCTGTATCAACGATCTTGCTAAGCAATTTATGAGTCTTTTGTGAAAAATTCTCCACACTACTATTGGAAAGAGAGTTGCAATCAGGGAAGCTATTATCCACAGAATCGGTAAAAAAATTCGAGTGTCCGAAGCGCAAGTAACAGCCATCAACATAGATTCGTCCTCCATCTCGTTTGGGACAAAATTGGGCGAGCTGGTTCCGCGCCTCTTCAAAACATTGGGCGCAGAGAGAAAGGGATAAATCAGCTCTGCACTGCGCAAGGCCATACACTTGATTGCTGGGAACCCCTTCATAAGCGGTTCCGAATCGAGAAGTTGAGATGTTTTTCTTGAGAGATTCCAAAACTGTATCAAGATTTGTATCGAAAATGGTAGCATTTATGCTCTCGGTAGGGTTACAACCACGAATAGGATTTGCGGTACTATCCGCCATGGATTGGCTTGCCAAAACCAGGAAGAAAGCGACATACACAGGGACCATTGAATTCAACCCCATGAAATGCAACTGAATAGAATTTGAGGCGAGCCCTCAGAAATTCGTAGAATTTGCAGAATTTAACGGAGAAATATATAGAATTGCCAAAATATCAACACAGAAATTACAAAATAGCATAAAACAGTTCATTTGCCAGGGCAACAGCTGAGCCAGGCATTTTCACTAGACCAGACGTTCAGATTAGGTGTTATGTCCCTCAACGATTTTTAAAATAAAATTTCTTTGTTTATAATAAAAACATTATTGTTATTACTAAGGGGGAACTGATTTTAGGTATTGAAATTGGGATTTTTTATTTTTTTATTATAAATGTATTTAAGGTTTTGAATTCTGATATGGTACATTTATCATTTTCATAATAGATGGATTCTTGCAAATTAATTGTTTCTTATAAAATATAGGTAATGAAGGAGTGGAACTTACATTCTTGATTCTTAATAGCAATATCATAATTTGACTTGTTGCAGAAAATGTCTTCTACTTATTAATTAACATACAATCTAGTATGTCAATTTAGTGGATAAAAGAAATTTGAAAATTTAATGAACAAATAGATTTAAGTTGAAATATTTTTGTAAGTAATCTAGATGTTTCATTTATGTTCTTGGTACTTCTTAATTTTGTTGCCTATTGCTTAATTGTAATCATGAAAAAAATTTATTTATTTTAGACTCATTTTGTATTGGGTGTTAAATTTATTGATTCAAATTTCCCCTAAATTTATTTTGTTATGCAAAAGTAAATACCAGAAAGTTGTCATATCAATTTTCCACACATTACCCGGCTTTTCTATGTTGACGTGCCCTAAAGTGGACGAACTTTCCAGCGTTTAATTTTTCTTGGTATAATTTTCCACAAAGTACCAAACTTTTGAACGTTGACTTTGAGTTTCCTTTTATATTTTGACTGAGCTTTTGACTCTGTCCGAAGTATTTCATTGTTTTCTTCCGATGATTAAGACTGGATATTCTTATTTACTTTGCCCCAACTTCAGCTAGATGCATCAAATTAGATCGAAAATTCAAAATTGATCCAAACGTGTTGTCCCTTGTGTTCACATCAACAACCATTATTCAATGAGATTCAAAATGTTTGCCTACCTCGATGTCCATTAGGAAATTATTTTCAAATATTTGAGTCCATACTTTATTGGTTTGTTCTTAGTCTTTCATGGGTGGGTATTTGTTGTAGGAATAACATGTTTAGTTTAAAGTAGATAAGGATAGAGATGAAGGTAGAAAGTAGAGGAGGAAAAAGAAGAAACATACATAAAAAGATAAAGAGAGGTAGACATAGATAAATATAGAATGATAAGAATAAGGTGATTGAAAGATATGAACAATAAAGAGATAGATCTATGATGAGTTGTATAATATGTGTGAAAAGTTATTTATGTTTAAATTTTTTAATAGAAAAATAAATTGTATAATTTATAGAGAAAATTGTAAAATTCATCCTAGTGTGTTGTTAGTGTCTCATATATAAATAAATAAATATTCATGCTAATATAAATTGGTACTTTTTTTTTTTTTTTTTTCGAAAACATTCTAAATTTCTAATTGCTATTTTTTAGTTTGTCTAATTTTCAAATACCTAGTTCCTTAGGAGTGCATTCATTAAGAACCAAATTTTTAGCAGCCAAAGAGTCAATCATATTGAATAATTTCTTTTTCTCACATTTGAGTAGTTCTATTTGAAATGTATTTAGTTTACATTGTCACTTTTGCATCTTCTCAAAGATTTGAGAGGGCATATTTCATGGCTTTTGATGGGCATATTATTTTTTTAATAGCATATAAATAAATTATATTTTATGTTTAATACAATTAATTTTAATTTTAATCTACTATTTAAATTATTGTAGAAAATAAGAAAACTAAAAAAATTGTTAAAACTTAAAACCTTAGGTAGAAAACAAAAAAGAGAACCCACAAACAACTAAAACAAGAAACCCTAGGTCTAATAAATAAATAAATAATAAACTCTCTCTCTAATAGTTAGACAAGTAATTTTTAAGTTTCAAGTTTATTTTTTTTATTGCATATAAATAAATATATTTTATGTTTAGTACAATTATTTTTAGTTTTAATGACTCAAAGTACACTACCAATTGAAAATGTATTCTTGCATATGCAAAATTGTCCATCAAGACATCTAGTGTTTGGAGAGTGTTTCACATATTTAGGTACAACCTTACTCTTGAATTCAGTCATGTAAAAGCATGAACACTAATTTTTTCAGTTATTAAATCGCACCGTTTCCAACCTTTCCATCCTTAAATGGATACTCAATGGTTTTAAATCTTTTCACATCAACTAATTATTTTTGATACAAAAAGCAGCAAGAGGGTACTGGCCCAAGGAACAGAAAGACTAGGAGCACATTAACAACACTTTAATAGCACTAGTCTTAAAGCATATAGTCAACATCAAATTAGTGTCCATCATCAAATTCATTCTTTGTGCTTAGCAAAAAGAACGAACCAGAGTAGCTTAACCAAAGAGTATAAAACATATTATCAGTAATCTGCCACGCAGGGCTAATCCAAAGTCTTAAAAAATTAACCATAAAATAGAAAAGCATAATTAAAAACCTAAGGCCTAAAGGCCCGAACCAGAACAAAATCACCATGGCAGCAACACCAATTAAGATCTCCCACCCAGACACTTTGACATCAAGGTAGAAGCCCACTCTTCTTGTAGAAATAGGAAGAGGTCTCTATTATCCTCATCGGCCTCCAATTTACCACCAACGATCTTTTCCCGCTGATTACAAAGCGTCACAGCCGACACATGCATCACTTTAAGGGAAAATTTGTTTGAATTAGCGATTGGGACTTTGATTTCCCTTATCTCCTGCTTGAGACCAAGAATTCCATTATCTAGCTCGCTTAACTTCTGTTTAAGGGAACCTTTGAACCTGTCATTCTCAACTGTCGCCATGGTATTGTTCTTAGTGCGAGGGGAGTTGACCTCCTGAGTGTGGAGAGAGGGAGGGAATGGGGTGTTGCTGCTAGGGATTTCATTCACTACTAGTGGGGGATTCGAAGCAGGAGCACAACCAGACCTAGGCGAGCTCAAGTACTTGGACGAGGAGCCCTTAATCAAACCAGAGGAGGTAGAGGTATTCATACCCTCCGAATGAGTCTTGTCCTCAAAGGTCATTTCCTTAAGTCTTCTTTTGCATTACTCCTTGAAAATTTTGTTGGATCGCAGGATAGTACCACCCAAATCAACTTCCAACTCCACCTGGCTATTTGACTTTTTCAATTTTTTGAGCTGCCTCTCAGCTTCAGGGGTGCTATCAACCACCATCTTATCCTTAGCCAAAATCAATTGAAATATTTTCATGCAAACATTCATCTAATAATGTAAGATTTCCACATACATCACATATACCAAAAATACATGCATTCAAAAGACAAAATTGCTCTATAGGTGAGTTACAAAATAAACTTGATATAAACTTCTTAACAGTTTGATGTGGTATACATATACCATATTCTTGCAACATTCCATTAGTATGCATGGTATAACGTATAGATCAAAAAATACATAATGATAATGAAATTGAACATGAGTTTTGCAACAACATGCGACTATTTCCTTGTTAATCCTTACATACCATGGTTTACATTATTCAAAAGATCTTTGACTAATACTAATAGTTAACACCTTATCATTCATAAATTTTTTATACAATTCAGTTTGAGTCATATCCAAAGGTGTTTTGGATGTGGATCATGAATTTTTGAACCAAATCTTAATTTACAAACATCTCTAGCATTAGGCGATACTTTTGTATTATCAAGCCAAAAATTTGCAATCAAAGTTTTGACTTCACAAGTAAGTTTCATGTTAGATCTCAGGAATCTTCCACTGAAGGTCCATAAATGGTTTTCCAGATTACTTTCAATGTTAACTCTTCTCTTTACATGTATTGCTAAATTTTTATGATGAATATTAAGATATCCACTTGCGTTTGTAATCATTATTTTATCAATAGTATTTTTGTTTATTAAAGTTATTATTTCTCTTCGTGCCGCATTACTATCTTTAGAATGAGTTTTCTTTCTGATTGTGACAAATGCACTAAACGGTTGATACAACTTGTTTTAGAGACCCAACCTTCTTCTTGTATTTCACATAAATGCCTAACCTCTTCATCACTTTTCACATTTTAGTCATTTTAATTAATTGTAACATTAGTTTTTGAATACTGGTAAAAATAAGTTTTGGGGGGACTCAAAACCCCTTACAAGGCAGTGACTTAAGATTAAACATTAAACCCACCAAAAAGAGTCATGGTTGAAAACCATCCTGCTAGTAGACCCAAACCCCAGCAACAAAACTAGCCAAAAACTAGTAAATAGAAACTGAAACCCAACAACAGAAAGACATAAAAAAAATAGGAAAAATAAAGCAACAAGAAACTAGGCAAACTCCAACAGATTTGCCTCCATGTATTTTTTGGTATTTGACATCTTACTAATGGCTGCATTGAGATCTGAGAGCTCCAAAATCCTCTCATGTATCTTGTTCTTCTTGGAAGATCTGGTACGCTTGCCTGGCCTAGTTTGGTCCTCATCATCATCTTTGATATCATCAACCTTCATAAAGGGCCTGAGGTTCAGCTCCTACTTGATGTTATTGATGCACTCAACCGCAGTCCACATAAACTAATTGCTATCTAACAAAATATTTTTGAGGGTAGACTCCATTCTATCCACTTATCCTACATCAAGTCCATCTTCATATTGTCCATGTTCTCCCCAACTTTTTTCATGCATTCAAACCCAAAATCCACCCTCTCTTGAATATTAGCCACTTTAGTAGAAAGGGATCTGAGATTAAGACTCAGAGTCTTGATTTCATGAAAAAACTATTTAACCAAGAGGAAGGAGTACATAGATATAGTTTCAAGGCCATTTGGAAAACACCAAAAGGGGGATCAATTTTGTCTTCCATGTCTTCCTTGAGGAGCTGGACATTTATCTCCTACATATTGATAGTTTTTATAAAAGGAATAGTTTTGGAGGAGGGAATATCCTTGTCCAGAATAATCGCATCACATCTCACATCTTTATCCTTTTTATCCGACAACACCTCAATGGAGGCTTCATTGTGTGGAGAAATAGGGACATCATGGTCCACAGAACTGTCATAGTCGACTAGGATAGGGACTTTCTGACCACCAGGGTCATTCTGATTATCGATATCCAAAATGATCTTAATATTTTTAACTCGTAACGCTTCAGTCTCACTACCGGTACTAGATAGAGAATCCTTACTGTCATCCTTAGGTCTTTTCTAAGAATTCCCTTTCAAATATGAGAGTCCCCCAAAACTTTCCCCCTTCGACATAGTCTCCATGCCACTTTTTTCTCAATTTTTGATCTTTTAGAGGACAAACCCTCCTTAACCTCATCCTCCCTTCCTCTTTTAACCAAGCTCTTAGCAGACCCACCACCCAGAATCTGAGGAGGAGTCAGGCTAAGAGCCATAATCTTCTTAACATGCTCAATAATAAGAAGAATAAGCCCTTCATGAAGAACCAACTTACTCTCTTTTCTTTTATGACCTACAATACTATGATGAAGAGAACTGAGCAAATAGTAGGGGAATGAAACCCTAACCTTATGCCTAAAGTGACAAAGAATAATAAAATGATAAGAATGGGCACGTTTATACCTCCCTAATTGTAACACTAGTTGACATTGAAACCCAAATTTCTTATTATAAAAAAATTGTCTAAAACATTTAGTCACACATGTCCTAGTTTGTCTCCATAAAACCAAATCACGTTGATTGTCTAGCACATCACTTTTAATTTGAAAGTGTTCACTCATTTCATTATCATCTAAAGGGGTTCTTTCTCAATTGGTATTTCTATGTGGGTAAAAGTACAAAGTTGTGTCACACTAGAGGACATTTTTAATGGTTCTGGCTGGAACAGGTCCCGCCAGAATGATTTCAACCAGACATACATGGTGCACACAAGGTGCCATGAGGTGTCGATGTGGTGGGGGAGTTCCGACCGAAACGGTTTTGGCCAGAACGGTTCCGGCTAGAACCCTTCCATGAAAAACTATATAAACCCCCAAAATGGGTTTGGTGGCTCCTTTGTTTGGTCTTAGGGGGTTTCGATTGGACCTAGTTCGGTCCAGCCAAACCCCCCTAAGTGGCATCCCATGTGGCAGCCAAATAAGCAAAAAAAGGTTAGTCACAAAAGTTCTCACTTTTGGACTTGAATTCTCTATCAAAATTTACCTTTCTCTAAAATCCAAAAATACCCTTTTGTAGAGCTCTGAGTCAAGATTATGGTCATGTAATTTTTATTAAGTTTTGATTTTATATAATATATTATAAGTTGAAAATACTTCAAGTAGGTATTTTAACATTTAAGAACACACTCGTTCAAAAAATATTAAAAATAACAAATCATGTCAGAAAAATTTAAAACTTATAGTTAACACTAGATGAGAGAGTCCTCTTCAAGAATATATAATTTTTTTAAAAAATGGTGTAGATTTGATAGGGAAAATTTGACACGAATAAAAAATTGTTTATTTCAGGTAACACCGACTTTGGATAGTTATAACAGATAAAATATATACCGAAATCAAATCTTTCTTTTTTTATGCACTAGCTATACATATCATCTAAAACATATTATGGAATTAGAGGAAAAAAATATTATTTGCATATAGTTTGTTAACGCGAACTAGACCCTATATTTTTAGCAATAGAAAAATGGACTTTAAAAAGTAAAAAACTATGTCAATTTTTGTTCAATGTTTTAAAAAAAAATTATAAGCATAAACTCCATCAAAGTTTACACATTTCATTAGTTGACATCATCTTCAAATTCTAAACACAAATGCCACTTTTATGTCGTTACAGTTGAAACATTTGCATGTTATCGTCCTTTTCCTTTATAAAAGTGTGACACAGGTTTGTACTTTTACCCATGTCTACATCCACATTGTTGATTTCAATTTGAAATGGGTTTGAATTTCATTTTCAATCAGGGTTTGACTTTCAGTTCCTTTATCATTATGATTTTAACATTACTATTTTATGGAATTTCATGCACAATAAAATTTGTTACTCTATTTTTAGGAATAAAATTTAGATCATCTATATTGTAACCTACTTATAGAAAATGATCAAGTTATTTATCAAAATAAGTTAGATTTGGTTGTGAAGACATACCTATATCCAATAGTGGATTAGAAGATGCACGTGAATTTTTTTCTATTCTATTTTCTTCTTCAACCTCTGCCTCCATCATGGTGTTTTCATTATTCTCCTTTTCTGAAATAATTGTTGAACTCAATGCTCCAACATTATTCAGTTTTCAAAATTTTTCTCATATTTCTCATTGTCATTTAGCCTCCTTCTCTCTATTTGTTGCAACCTCCTTAGTTGTCAGAACCTTCCTTAGCCTCTTTCTACATTGCATTGATTCTATGTTTGCACCAAAATTTGTATTCAAATGATTCTCTTCATGTCATATCCAAAACAAGATAAAAAAAGAGAATATTGATGAAAATTATTCTGTTTGCAATACAGATCAATCAAAAAATAATTGAATACTCATCAATCATTGAGATCAGGTCCACGGTCATATTTTTTAGATGTAGCGACTCTTTAAGAAATGGGAACCCGTTATTTAAATGAAAGAGGTGCTCGTTTCTAAATCGGGCGACTGTTTCATATTCAACAGTCCAAATAGAAATGGGCGCCCATTTTTTGAATATAAAAAAAAAAGGTGCTCATTTTTTGAATTTCAAAAAATGGTTGCCCATTTTGTTAAACTATGAGAAAGAAATATACCTTTTGCCTTGGTTTTTGGTTTGGGCCTGCAAAAATATGGCTTTAAGGCATTAGAATATAAATTTTTTTGCCTTGCCATAATTTTTTGAACACCTTCCTGAATGAATTTTTTGACGAAATGAAATCCCACTTTAGTTCTTATTGTATAGATTTTAAAAATATAAATTTCATAGTGATATGAGAAATTTAAGTATTTTTACAATATTTATCAAGCCAATGCGGTACCTAAACTTGAAATACTAAGGTTAACTAAAATTTAAATAACTTTTTTTATTTTAAATTATTTGAAAAATGAATTATATGACATCAATCTACATAGAATTTATTTCAAGATGAAAAAATGAAAAAAAAAGTGAAGTTATCATCGAATTATGGTGGCTGCACACCAAAGGTTTCAAAAATATACTTTATAGTCAATTAGAAATTAGAAAAAAAAAAAGAAAAAACATTCTCATCAACCTTCAGTGTTTTTGGTACCTTTCCCCAGAAGGATTCACACAAATTCATTTTTTTACGTCAAAAAAGGGTGGCCATACACATGTGTGGTGTGGTCTTGAAATAAGCATTTTGAAAAAGTAGTTTTTAAACATACCTACTAAAATTCAATTTATACCATATGGGTATTGAAATCAATTACATATTTAAAAAGTAGACTCGAGCACTAAATTTATATTACTCAAATTTTTCGAGATTAAACCTTTAAGTGCCTCAAATTTTGACATCAATTGATATAAATTTTTAAAAACATGGAAAACACTTCCACTTTTTTTCCAAAAGTGGGACTCAACTTCTTGTAGCCACCCATTCCTATTGAAAGGATAAGAAACCCATTTCTTTCTCATCTTTCAAGAATAGTTGGCTAAAAAAACACATCTAACTTTGTTGGACCATGCACAAAATCCCCTTAAACAAAAGCTAGTGATACAAGGAAGGCTTGAAGGTTGCAAAACACCAACCACCTAATCCCAGGATAGTGATTTTATTAGGACCATGAAATCTCATATTCAATCTCCTTCTCCCTGATTAGATTGGATGGTTAATTATTAAGTTGATCCCTAACCAAGGATAATTTGTAGAGCTAGGACTTCCTATCTAAGCTAGAAAGACTATTAGGAAATGAGGAGGTTCAACCTCCAACCTGTATTCTATCCTTGAAGTTCTTAGACCATTATGTTAGGAATAGTCCCAAGAGATAAATGAGAGGTAGGGGGTGAGTCAGTTATCTACAAGATTCAACTCTTTATCCAATTCAATACATAATAACATTAGGCACATACACAATATGTTGGATTAGGAGAGATAGGGTACTGAGAGGGGAGGGGTGAATCAATGCCCACAAAATTTTTAACTCATAAACCTTTCAGATCTATAACAACAACCAATATTAACCTTGCAAAATAACTTGTATCCAAAGCATGTATCATTCATATATTCAACTTGTAAAAGGAAATAACATGAAATCAATAATATATCAGTCCCATAACACAAGTATTTTGGTAGTGTAGAAACCCTTGTTAGAAGGTGAAAACTGTAGTGGAGATGACATCCACAAATTTTTTACTACTGTAGATAGAAAACGTTTTCCTGTTAGGGCTACAAGTTTTGATAACTTCTGGTGATCTTACCTTGTTAGGGCTACAAGTTTTGATAACTTCTAGTGATCTTACCCTGTTAGGAGTAACATATTAGATCAGCTAGATCTACATAGTGATAGGATTTTAGCAACACTACTTGAGTGTGCACTTGGTTAAGAGATTTACAAAAGACTATTAGGTCTACTCTGTTAAGAGATTTTACAAAAAACTCTATTACAATTATTAGAAAGCAATAGGTATCTATCTGCTAATGACAACTTAGCTTGTTTGATACAGACCAATAAACTACTGAAAAGATATCACCTTATAATGTGTATCTATCTTTGTTCTAAACTGCTCAGCTAGCCTGATTTGATTCTGTTCAATCTGATAAACTCTAAATTCTATTCTCCTCTATTTTGTCAATTGATACTCTTGAAGTTTTGGCTAGGCCTTCAAGTGCTACTTTGTTCACACATCAGTTCCCATAAAAAATGATGTAAAATACAAATATATAGCATACTGCTTTATGCCATTTACAAAATTAGGTTTCAACATCTTAGAGAAAACCCTAAGATCTACGGTGTACAAAAATAACCTAGATCAAATCAATTACATAAGATCTTCACCGCAGTTAATGAATATCTCAACAATAAATTATCCTCGATCTTGGTAAAACATTTTCTAATTCTATTGTAACCGTTTGCATAGATAGATGTGCCATTTCTTATTCCTATGCCATTTCCTATAATCCTCGGTAAACACTGTAAATACTGATGCTCGGTGTTTACTGCTGCTCGGTATTGGTGTCTTCTGATGCTCGGTAAACTGTCTGGTGCTCGGTATGAAGACTTAATCGATTGGCTTGTATTGTTTACAGTTACCGACTGGGTTCATATAAGTAACCGACCGATGTCATTGACTTCCTTTGATACTAATGACAATCAATAATGCTTATTGTGCTTTTACCCAATAATTCTATAGTAATGTGACATGAATATATGCTAATGTTCAAAACCCAAAACAAATCATATTTTTTAAACTATTCAGACAAACTACTGTAAGGACCTACTATAACTCCCAAAAAATTCACACAAATACAAATAAATATAAATGCTATTTTAAAAATTTATATATACAACACACCTGTTCTGGGCTTCTCTTCTATTTTAAAAACACAACAAAAAATACGCAATCTTTTCCATCTCCTAGTGAAGCCCTCTTCAGAGCAAACGCAGAGTGCTTTTCCCCTTCCAAACGGACAAACTACTACCAATTTCACAGAAAATGCAAGGTGCTTTTCCACTTTGAAACGGACAAACTACTATTAACTTAATAGAAATTGCAGAGTGCTTTCAATCAAACAAACCACTATTAACTTGACAGAAAATGCAAAGACCTTTCGAAAGGATGAACCATTATTAACTTGATAGAAAAATCAGAGAGCTTTTGAAAGGATGAACCACTATTAACTTGACAGAAAATGCAGAGACCTTTTGAAATGATGAACCACTATTAACTTGATAGAAAAACCAGAGAGCTTTCGAAAGGATGAACCACTATTAACTTGATAGAAAACGTAGAGACCTTTCAAAAGGATGAACCACTATTAACTTCACAGGAAACGTAGAGGACTTTCTATGGGAAGTAATCCTATTAACAGTGGTAACTTACTTAAAAGTGAATCAATCTGTAAATTATAATAAAATTCTGCGGGACTTGATTTATTGGTTGAATTAAAGGCAAAAGAAGACGCAGGACAAGTGAGTTGGTGGCCATAAATTCCCTCATCATTTGCCCATGACAATTTTCTTTTTTTCATTTGATGCGGAACTGTTCATGTCCGGTCATGTCACCGCTGAAACTATTATGTGTTTTCCTTTCTAGGTGTGCATGAGCGATTATGGAAACTGTTATGTGTTTTCTAAAATATGTGAGCAAGTGCACAAGTGCGATTTCGATTAAAAAAGTGTCTATTTTTCTGTGTTGTTGGCAAAGGAATCGGGACACACATCAAACAGGCATGATCTCACGAAGGTTGAAAGATCTTCAGTAAGTACTTCAAGGGATAACACCATAATGCCACCTATCTGTAGTGGGGACCACCTAGCAATATCTTGACTGTTAGATCATTTTTTATCTCACAGTTGGCGCTATCCGTTAATCCTCAAGGTGAATGTCTATTATCTTAACGAGGCCGCGCCTCATTGCCACCTATCCATGGTTGTCGGTGGGACCACGTAGCATTTGTTAAGGTGAAGGTTATTTGGGCGGTTAATGTCAGACTGCCCGGTTACTAACCACTATAACATCCAGTTGCATCAATCAAAAATCAATATCTCTACATTGGTCGTCAAAATTTTGAATGCACAAGTGTTTTCCATGCCATCGTATCTGCAAAATATGTAACCGTTATTTGTTTGGTCTGGCTTGAGCGAATCGATTGATATAGCTTGTGCAATTACATTTATGATGCCCTAATGTAAGTGTGCATGTGCGCTGTGCCAAGTGTTCTGTATTTTTGACATGTCCACATAACTGTAAATGTAACAGTCGCTAACATTGTCTAGTCACCGCTACCAGATGCAGTAACCCCTAACATTTTACGCCACACCTAACTGTTTGTTTCATGTCCTTTATTCACAATCTCCTTCGCACGGTTACTATCTCTGCGAGTTTCAAGTCAAAGGAATCGGGACACGTGTCAAACAAGCGTGATCCCGCGAAGGTTGAAAGAGCTTCACTAAGTACTTCAAGGGATAACTCCATAATGCCACCTATCCGCGGTTGTCAATGGGGACCATAACATCTGTTAAGCCACCCGGTGAAGGTTATTTGGGCGGTTAATCAAATGGTGGACCGATTGCGGTGATAGGCCAAGCACCTTACATGAATTTTTTTTATTTATATCTTCATCGTTAGATCATTTTTGATCTCATGGTTGGTGCTATCCCTTAATCGTCAAGGTGCACATCTTTTATCTCAACGAGATTGTGCATGATTGCCACCTGTCCACTGTTGTCGGGTTGTCGGTGGGACCACATAACATCTGTTAAGGGGACCTCTGTTAAGCCGCCCGGTGAAGGTTGTTTGGCCGGTTAATGTCAAACAGGCCCGATTACTAACCAGTGTAACATCTAGTTGCATCCAAGAAAAACCAATATCTATCCTTCGGTCGTCAGATTTGAGAATGCACAAGTGTTTTCCATGCCATTATATGTGCAGAATAGGTAACCGTTATTTGTTTGGTCCTGTTGTTTTCCATGCCATTTTATATGCAGAATAGGTAACTGTAAATGGAACCGTCGCTAACATTATTTTGTGACCCCTACCAAATGCAGTAACCCCTAACATTTTACGCCACACCTAACTGTCTATTTCATGTCCTTTCTTCGCAATCTCCTTGGCATGGTTATTGTCTACTTGTGTAGTTAGATTTTTCAGTGCATTGTACTGAACGGTTTAATTTTTTTCCGGTCTAATTCACCTTTAACGTACTTTATTGCACGTTTCATCATCAGTCAAAAGAAAGAACCTGTGTCCTTTCTTGTTGGGGATCCCATGGTCTCGTTTATGCCTTTTTATGTGGTTTTATGTATGTCACAATGTCAAAATTCTATACGATGGTGCATTTTTTTTGGAGGATAGCCGCGTCCTAGTGAAAGCATATCAGCTTAATTAAAATTAAAAATTAATTGTTATATATTTTTTAATTAATTAATAAATTACAATAATTCTCCAAACACGGCCGCAATTAAGTGCATCAATTACTTTATTTCCAAGTAAAGATTTTTTTTTATTATTGTAATTGTATGTGTACTTTATATTTATGTTTAAAGTTAATATATTTGAAATAACATCATATTATTGTTACTATTAACTAGTTTTATTTGTGAAAGTTCCTTCAATATTTTAAAAATGTACATTTCAGACTTAATGTACATTTCTAATGTATTTTTGATCTTTTTTGTAATGTCTTTTGCAGCTGTTTTTAAAAAGACATTCTACTATTGTATATTTATTATCAATATATGCCGACCTATTCCAATTCAAAAAAGAATTACTAGTTAAAAAGACAAACATAGTTTGGTGGTCTATTTTGATATTCAACACAGATTTGACGGGGTCTATTTTGCTATTCAACAAAGACAAATTTAATGGGCCATTCTAATTCCAAAAATGAATTATTTGTCAAACTTTGTTTGCTGGTCTATTTTGATATTCAACAATAGACAGATTTGATGTGCCATAATGATGGAAAACAATAGATTTTAATTTTCTACAGCCCTAAGTATTCAGTGATGTATTGTTTTAGTGGCAACGTCATTGAATATTTCAACCTATGTGAACTAAGAAAGTCGTGTATACCACTATTGTGTCAGCTACATAAGGTCTGTAGTAGATGTGAATTTTTTTTATTATCCATGAAGATACAATGAGAAAAGATTGAATTCACTTGTGTTAATTTTTTAACTTAATATTTCAAATCAATAATTGATGTATTATAACACTGGATAGTGAAAATTTGAAGTATATAAATTTAAGACTAAGTATTCAATTATAATATAATTTTTCATTAAATTCAACAGGCTGTAATAATTGTTTCTTTTAAATTTTAAAATCATTTTTACGTTTTTCCTAGTTTTATTTTTATAACTTTTTAAATAAAATCAAAACATTTGTAAAGTATTCTTTCAATTTTTCTCTTCAAAAAATATATAATCTTCAATTATGTAGTTTTGTTCAGTCAAACTCATTGGTCCATGTTTCATGAGTAGGTTCACAAGAATCCATCTCTTCAAATGAATGGAACACTTAGAATCATTGCATTCGAACTTCACCTAGATGCAATGAGTTCTAAAAGTTCCATTTATTCTCATAAGAAATAGGTTATCGTGAACTACTATTGATGAGAATATCTCCTACTTCAAAAATATATATGCTTTTAATATGTTAGTGAAATTGATTCAAAATGAACCCATCTAAAAAAACTTTTTAAATATACAACTTTCAAATAATTAAAAAATATAAAATTCTCAAATCAATTTAACTAAATAATTTGAATTTTTATTATTATACATGCATGAGAAGAAAATTCCTTTCTAACTAAAATTTCCCAATCAGTTTGAAATCTCGATTAATATTTTTATTTTCATATATAAAAAATAGACTAAAAAAATACTTTCTCCTCTCAAAATTTTATTGTGACAGAGCAATGGATGAGTCTTTTCGGAAATGAATGTATTCCTATTCCTTACTTGCAGCCTCTGTGACTCGGTTATTTGATGTCCACCATTTTTCTTTCAATGGCATCCATTCTTCAAAATTAATTGTTCAATTTTAAAAAATGTCTGATAAATTTAACCACTCCTTGATATAAGGAAGACTGGTAACTTTCCCGTTTTACCTTGTTTTTTCTAGGCATCAGAACTCTTCACCAGAAAGCTCTCACATCTCTGTTAAACAATCAACATATCAGAAACCTCAGCATCTTTGTTAAATTGGTATAAAAGAGAGCTCTTAGAATCTGTTAAACAATTGGCGTGCCAGAGACCTCCCAGCATCTCTATTAAACAAGGTATCCCAGAAAATTCTCAGCATCTTTGCTAAACAATTGACATACCATAAACCTCTCAGCATCTCTGTTAAACAATAGGCAGATCAGAAACCTCTCAGCATCTCTGCTGAACAATTGGCATACCAGAAAATAATCAACATCTCTACTAAACAAGGTATACCATAATGCTCTCAGACTCTCTGTAAAACAATAGGCATACCAGAAAGCTCTTAGCATCTGTGTTAAACAATTGGCATAATAGAAACATCTCAAACAAGGAATACAAGAAAGCCCTCTGCATCTTTGTTAAACAATAAGCATACCACAAACCTCCCAGCTTCTCTGTCAAACAAGGTATACCAGAAAGCTCTCAGCATCTCTGTTAAACAATTGGCATACCAGAAACCTCTTTCAATAAGGCACGAATTAGCAATCCGAATTTGTGTTATTTTCAGCGAGATAATTATGAAGAGCTAGAGATGAGGGTAGAGGAAGTGGTTGTCCCTGTTGGAGAGGAAGAGGATGGCCCTGCTTCTGAGGAAGAAGCCGACTGCAATGTGGAGTCAATGAGCACATACTGCGCATCACCAATCTCGCTTGTGAATGCAGGTTTTACTTGTTGCCTCTACCCTTGGTATTGGAGAATTTCCTGTAAGCATTGATACAACATTTGACATGGACGGTCTCTTTGATGCTGAGTCATGGACGCACAGAAGGGCGATGTTCATCACTCTTGATACCTGTTCCGCATCGAACACTCCCTCAAGTCTTGGATCCACAATACTAAGCCCTTCATTTCTTTGGTATAGTCTCCATGTCTGCAAAACTAAGCTTTGGTTAGCACAGGAAAACTTGTGATTTTAATGAATGATCAAACTGAAATCAAAGGTGTACCCAGGGCAGTAGAAGCTTCATATCATCTGAAAGCTTATTTCGTATAGATTTTCTACCACTAACAATCTCCAGAACGACCACTCCATAGTTGTACACATCAGCTTTAACAGTTAACTGACCGTGGACTGCATATTCCGGAGCAGTATAACCTCTGCAACACAAGTGACAGAGAACTTGAAAATTTTGAAATTTTATTGGATCAGAATAACCTTTGTAATACAAGTGTCACAAAGAAATTGAGAATTTTGAAGTTTTATTTGATCAGTATAACCTCTCCAATACAAGTGACACAGAAAAATTGAAACTTTTGAAATTTTATTGGATCAGTATAACCTCTGCAATACAAGTGACACAAAGAAATTGAAACTTTTTGGAGTTTCATTGGATCAGTATAACCTGTGCACACTGCAATACAAGTGACACACAAAAGTTGAAAGTTTTAAGTTTTATTGAATGTAAAACACTAAATAAAATGGCTACCGGAATTCTTACAGTGTTCCCCAAATCCTTGTGGTGAGATGGGTTCTGTCACGACGGAAAAGTCTTGCCAATCCAAAATCTGCAATTTTAGGAAAAATATGCAATTTTATGCTGGAATTTGTCATCTAACAGAATGTTCGCTGGTTTGATGTCTCTGTGAACGATACGAACATGAGAATACTCGTGCAGATAAGTCAGACCTCGATGTGAGGGCCACCTTCGGCTCACAAAGTGATCCCGATTTCTAGACTTAGTTTCTCATTTTGATTATGTTTTTGAGATACTTGGACTCATTCAACTACTGTTATGTTATGATGGAATTGTTAGACTTTATATTTTGTTGATTCTATATGTGGATCCATGATGAGTGGATTTGGATTTGATCGTGTTAGATTATATTATGTTATTAGAATCTGATGACTAGATTATGGTTGATCTTGATTTCATTTATGCTTTTGAACCACGAATTGAACTATCCAAACTGAATTTACTTGATGTGATTATTGAATCCTATATGATTACGTCCAGACAATTGAATTATGACATTTTATTCTATGTGATTGAATGTTCAATTGAATTGTGTTAGATCATTACTTTTTGTATGATTCCTTGTATGCAATTGAGTTAAGATTAATGTGTGGATATTACATCTTGTATGTTTATATATGATGGTTTTCTTCCTTGAATTACTGATGCTGCATTTAGGTTTTGCAGGTGGAAGGACCATGGAAACATTCGGGGAAACCACATTGAATGCTTGTGCTATCAGTAAAGCCATGGCCCCGTCTATTGAAGAGACCAGGGCCTCGTTGTGAAGTGTTTTATTTTGTAACCGTAATGTGAATGTATGTGTAGGATTGTTAAGTGTTGTAATATGTTGGACATACCTTAATTGTGATGTTAATTATGTGAGTGTCACTTGACACTAGAGTTATTTGTTAACTAAGGTATGTCGTGTGATTAGAGTGCGAGAGCAAGTCCTAGAAGCTTCCTAGAGGGGGGTATTCTAAGTGCATCCTCTTGTCTTAGGACCCCTAAGTGAAGTCATACCTTACATTTTCGTGCATTAACTGAACCATGGTTTTTGGAGGGTTAAATGGGACCCTAGGGGGTAGTTTCATGCATTTTTAGGTAGCCCATTCCTTGTACCCATAGGTTAGGAGTAATTTTAGCATGGGAGAAGCCATATTTTGACCTTTTGTCCCCTCAAATAGTGCCCATTTAATCTTGAACGAAATTGCAACTTGCATGATGGACCTAGTAGTACTTCCTAGGACCATCTTAAAGAGGGTTGTGGAGAGTTGGTTTGGGGTCCCTTTTAGTAGGACTTTTAGAGGGGTTTGGGGTTGTTCACCCACTCTCTACCTTTAGAGACCACTAAACTTGGAGAAGGAGAAAGCTAGGGATAGAAGAAGGAGAAGGCTCAAAACTTCATCATTTTGCATTGGATCATAGGTTGGAGGATCTTGCTCTTCATCTCTCTCATTTTGTTGTAGATGAATCTTGTAGTTGTAATTTTTGTTAAGAGTTTTAGCTCCCCGTGGTTGGTCATGGTGAGAGCTTGAAATGGCATTTTTATTTTCTTTTGTGATGGTGTTTTGGGTTGTTTACTCTTGGCTCAATCACCCTTGGGAGGGAAGAGCAACCAAGAGGGGGTGTGGTGATGGAGGCAACATTATGTGCAGAGTTCCCTCCATGTGTGGGGAAGGATAAGCTTGGGTGTGTTGTCCCCAAGTAGCCTTTGCATTTGAAGCCCAAGGGGCATTTTTGGGGTTATAAGGAGGGATTTGGCCTTGTGTGCCATTGATATGTGATACGTTGTTATGGAGGTCCATGTGTGGCCTTGACATCCTTTATTGTGGTCCATGTGTGGCCTTATTATGGCATTGGCTTCTCCATGTGTTGCCCATTCACACCCTATTAAAGGATCGGATTTGATCCTATGTTTTATCCTTGAGGGAATTTGGGATCTATTTGTTTGATTTCATGTGAGTGCTTGAGTTTGTGTATGTATACTATTCTTTGTGGTTTCCCCAAGCTCAGGGGTGGCCTCATGAGAGGCCTAAGATGGGAGGTGAGCTCCCCATGGTCGTTTCCCTGCCTTGTATATATTTGCAGATTTGTGGAAGCTCAAAGAGGAGCTATCATCTTTTGGGTGGTTGTGAGAAGACAACCCGTTCATTCCTTTGTGAAATCTCTCTTTGTATTTAGACATCTATTGATGTAAAAGAGATTGTAATGCTTTTTACATGGAGCTATTGTGAAGATGATATAGATGAGAGACTGTTATTATTTGATCTTCCATTGAGTGGCTTTAGTGATTTGCAATGCTTTATTGTAACTATGAAGAAGTAACTGTATTTGATGTAATTGTGTATGTATTGAATTGGATTCCTTAATGTTTATGATGAATTCTTGCATACGTTATAAAAGATCTCTCTCTCTCTTTATAGTTGAAAATACTCTCTCTTTGCAAATGAGTTATCAAAATTGATAGATTAAATATTGTAACAATTTCATTATGATTCCATATTTGGGTTGATATAAGAATATCGTAGTATCATATAAGATGATTTAATTGTCATGATCAGTTTTATTTTATTCCTTGAAAGAAAAGAAAGATAGTATATGATGTGTTCTTGATTATTCCAAAGAGAAGAAAGTAAACAATTCAATGTAGATAACTTATGGAGTTTTATTGCAAGCATTTGAATACAGTATTGCAAACAAAAAAATAGAAATTATTACCTCTCTTTACCTCTTCAAATTTGAAGTTGATAACTTGTATCTCTTATTGTTGTAGAAACAATAGAATTTAGTTATGTAACTTGAGCAAATCCCTATCTCTATATTTCATTTAATAGAGGATTGATTACTTCAATATGATAGATTAGTATATCACCATAGACATGCAATCTAGAAAACAAAATAATAATACATGTAGAAAATAAACCAATAAGATGCATGAAGAAATAAAATTTGGTAGCAAACTAAGTCTTTGAAAACAAAATATAAACTAAGTCATTGGCAAAGAAAAAAAAAAATAGAGACCTACAGGTCTCTGGAAAATGTATAGGAAATATTTCCTGTACATTTTCAATACCACAGTCAATTTAATATTATATTCTTACCACCTCTTAATGTAAAAAACTAATAAAAAATAAACTTTTCACTACCCCGCTTACTTCTTTATTAACTTCCCCTTTATCTAGGCGTATGAGGTGGGATGGCTAGACTTTGTATTAAATGCAAACATTTTCATTGGATGAGACAGTGTCCTTGTATGACACATCATCCACCCTTTTCACTTTATGTCTTACCTTTATGGTCTTCAAAACTCACGCAGGCTTGCCCATGTTTTGTTTTAAATTCAAATTTTGGTTGAAGTACATCTTTATGTCATGGAAAGGGAGTGGGACCCACTTCCCACTACCTTTTCATGACTCCCTTTTCCCCAAGCTAATATGGCGCAGGTTTATAGATTGGATATTAAATTTTGTTTGTTCAAACACTTTTTCATCCTCCCCTATGCGTACCCCAATGTCATAAGTGGTTGGGTGATGTGGGTAGGTTGACTTGATGGGTTTTTAGGTAGCTTAGAGTAGGGCTGCCTTATTAGGTTTGATTTGATAGATAGTAAGGCTAGTTTTCTAGGTAGCCTAGGTTGATTAATTTAATGAGTATGTTTAGTAGTGTAGATTAGATAGTTAATGTAGAATAAGTTAGTTTAGGATGTTGTTTAATTGAGTTAACTTGATATTAAGTCATGTTAATAACATTAGTTAGATTTTATTGAGCATTGTATTAATATTTGTTTTGCTTTATATTTGTTTTCATGTCATTTAATCTTATGATATATATATATATATATGTATATATATATATATATGATGTTAATTAATGCATTATAGTATATTAATTAATTAATAATTATATTAATTAATTAATATATTATAATTATTATTTAATTGCACATATATAATTTAGTTATAAATCTTGTATAAATATCGTTAAATAATGTTTCTTTTAATTTAATTAATTAGTTAAAAAGGTACATCGATTAATTTGTATATTGAAATCGTTAATCGAATTAATTTATACTTTTATTGAAACGAATATAGGTGTAGTTGTTATCAAATTTTATAATCAATATTTTCCTAAATTGACAATCCAATGTTAATAACCAAATTGGCCTTGTTATTTACTAATGTGGAAAATGGTTAACCTGTTTTTAGAATAACGTTAACCATAAACATTCAATTCCTGTTAGATAACCTTTAAGCTTTTTAGATCGATAATTGACGATATCGATCGAGAAGATGATCAACGATCTTCTTCGATTATAGAGTTCCAACTAGCATCCTATGGAAACAACCTTGTTGAGGTGTGACCCCCTGTCTCTTTGAGACGATGACATGTTCACTTTTGTCCCGCATCGTAAGCGTAGGAACTTTTTCACCTTTAAAAAAAAATTGTTGGTTGTGTTTTGACCCGAGCTTTTGGGCATCACATTTTGGTATCAGAGCACTGGGTTCAACTCTAGGAACCTTTGTGCCATTACGCTTTTCAAGGAAAGTATTCGTGCACGCATAGTAACCCTTTTGAGTTATGTATGAGAGGAGCATGCGTGAGTAATTTATGGAATGGTCATACCAACATCATTGTGTGTGGGTGCCCTAGGATGGCTTTGGGAATACCTCGAAGAAGCTAAACCCTTGTATCATCGGAGTGTTGTAGAAACTGGGTAGAATGGCCTAACCATTTTTAGTATGGGGCGGAAAATCGTTCTATACCCTCATAGGATTTACATTATTAAGTTATAGTGGGGCCCATGCCATGATATATTTTTTATATATATGATGGAAACACTCCAGGATCATCGACAATTTCTCATTGTATAGACTAGAACCTTCTCGAAGCATTGGGAACTTATGATACAACTTGGGAAGGCTAATTAGTCATAGGAGATAGATGATGGTAACCTATGTTATGAAAAGCATTGTAGTACCGGAGTAAGGTAAAGGAGACTCGTTTAATTATTTCTTAAGACAACAAAAGTATGGTGCCCCTAGTCAAGGTATAGATTGAATCATCTATGGATATGTAAGTTAAAGGTTGAAATTCCTCAGTATTCTGTGGTGGGTACTCCTTTTGGATTTGATGTCAGTTGTTTCATTTTGCTTGTGGTCTTCCTGAGTCATTTATCTTCTTGGTGGAACTTTCTACGTATTGGACTGGTACCTTTTTTTTTTTTTTTCTTTGATTGGGTTTTGTCACCAACTATATAGTTCTTATCTTGGCAGTTGCCACCGTTGATTTTTTTCGATTGAAATGAGCTCACTTTTTTATTCGAAGTTGAAGCAGACAAATTTCCTTTTTGAGAATTACTTGTGTCTATTTTTGGGTGACTATTATGAGCATTCCCTTTTGCTGCCAGTCCTATGTAATTTGTACCTGTTTTGTTTTAAAGAGTCCCACCAATCGTGTGTATATGAGGTAACACCTAGAAAGAGATATTATCCCATGTCGGAAGGTACTATAGGATCGATAGATTAGATCCATGCCCTACTATGATGAATAACATAAATGATTGGTTTCCTTGTAGTTGAAGTAGGTGAAAGTTGGTGATTTGGCAAACCATGGTGGTGTAAATTATTTTATAAGACATACAGTTTTGTAAGTGGCCTTGCACGGGTGTTAGTGTTATGAAGTTCATCCTTTGGGTAATCATGTACCCTAATAGGAAAGATCTATGATGTCATGATTGACCTTAAGAGATCGATGACTATTGAATGTTCTAAACTACCCTAGTAGGGGAGTTGACCACTTCATCAAACCTTAGGATTACCCTGTTGGGATCATATGATGTAGTACTTGGCATGGATTGGCTATATGCCCACAAAGCCAAGCTAGATTGCCGCCAGAAAAAGATAGAATGTTTGGATGATGACGGCATGGCTACATTTATTTCAGGGGTTTAGAGACCAATATCTCTTCGCATGATATCCGCTAGACAACTTAAGCGGTGTATGCGGAAAGGATGTCAGTTATTTGCCATCACTATCAATGATAGAGGGGATGAGGATGAAAGTGAGACTTCTCTTGAGGACTATCCCATCCTCCAAGAATTTGCAGATGTTTTTTCCGTCAGAGTTACCTAGTATGCCTCCTCGCAGAGCAGTTGACTTTCACATAGACCTTGTGCCAGGAGTTGAACCAGTATCCAGAGTGCCCTATAGGATGACCACGAATGAGCTTAATGAGCTCAAGATTTAGCTTGAGGAGTTGTTAGAGAAGGGACACATTTGTCCTAGTGTTTCACCTTGGGGTGCGCCAGTGATCTTCGTTAAGAAGAAGGATGGGTCACTTAGGTTGTGCATGGATTACCGACAGTTGAACAAGGTTACCATTAAGAATCGGTATCCACTTCCTAGGATTGACGACTTATTTGATCAATTGCAGGGAGCACGAGTATTCTCCAAGATAGATCTTAAGTCAGGATACCATCAGTTGAGAATAGTAGACAGTGACTGAGGTCAGAAGTTTCATGGGACTAATCGGTTATTACAGATGATTTGTTGAAGGATTTTCTAAAGTGACACATCCCATCACTTCCCTTCAGCGAAAGGGGAAGAAGTTCGAGTGGATAGAGAAGTGTGAGAGAGCTTTTCAGGAGCTCAAGAGAGCACTCACCAGTGCACCGATTCTCGCAGTGCCAGATCCTTCAATGGAATTTGTTGTATGCACAGATGCTTCATTGGATGGATTAGGGGCAGTCCTTAAGCAGGGAGGGTGAGCTATTGCTTACGAGTCTAGGAAACTTAAGACTCATGAGCTCAATTACCCTACACATGATTTAGAGCTTGCAGCAGTGGTACATGCCTTAGTGCAATGGCGTCACTTCCTCTTAGGTCACCGCTTTGAGCTTCATTCAGACCATCAGAGCCTTCAGTATATATTCACCCAACCGAACCTTAATGCTCGGCAGAGGCGATGGATGGAGTTCTTATGTGAGTATGACTTTGATGTCCACTACATCAAGGGGAAAGAGAACATAGTTGTAGATGCCTTGAGCAGGAGAGGACAGGATATCTATTCTTTGACTGCAGGCACAGATTTGAGAGGTCGGATCCTCCGTCATCTACAAAAAGATGAGTGGTATACTAAGGTTTGTGAGATGATTCGATCCCAGAGACCCTTGGATGGATAGTATGTTGGTTATACTTTAGAATCCGATGGGCTTCTACGCCATCAAGAGTGTATCTATGTACCTTCTACCAGAGACTTACGTGCATTCATTATACTTGAGGCTCACAGACTACCTTATGCAGCACATTCCAAGGTTAAGAAGCTACATGCAGATTTGAGATGACTATACCATTGGCCAGGCATGAGATTGCAGATTGCTGAGATAGTAGCTAGATGTCTAGAGTGTCAGCAGGTTAAGGCAGAGCACCGCCATCCTGGTGGACTCCTGCAGCCACATGAGATTCCAGTGTGGAAGTGGGAGGTTATATCCATGGACTTTATAGTTGGTCTTATGATGTCTTCCCGACGCCATGATGCTATTATGGTGACGGTGGACCGGTTGACTAAGGTAGCCCACTTTTCTCCAATTCGTGCTACCTTCACAACACCTGCAGTAGCCCAGGTGTTCTTACGAGACATTGTCAGACTTCATGGTATACTTCATAAGATCATCTCAGATAGAGACTCTCTATTCACTTCATCCTTTTGGAGAGAGCTTCAGGCAACATTGGGCACCAGGCTCAATTTCAGTTCAGCCTATCATCCTGAGACAGATGGGCAGACTGAGAGGGTCAATCAGGTTTTAGAGGACATGCTACACATGTATGTTATGGACCATCAGACTAGGTGGGAGGAGTACCTACACCTAGTAGAGTTTGCCTATAATATTGGGCATCATGCATCTTTGGGAATGCCTCCTTTTCAGGCATTATATGGTAGACCTTGCAGGACCCCATTGAGTTGGGATAGGATCAAGGAAAGAGTTTCTATTGGTCCTGAGTTAGTTTGGGATATGGAGTAGCAGGTCACCCTGATTAGGCAGTGTCTCTTAGAGGCTCAGGATAGATAGAAAAAGTATGCAGATGCGAAGAGGATAGATCGAGCCTACCTTGTGGGAGGCAGAGTATTCCTGAGAGTGCGACCACACAAGAGTCCAATCCATTTTGGAAAGGGTTCTAAGCTCACACCCCGTTTTGTTGGTCCGTTTGAGATCCTAGAGAGGATAGGGCCCGTTGCTTATCCTCTAGCCTTGCCACCTAGCCTGTCACGCATCCACGATGTGTTCCATGTATCGGTTTTGCGAAAATATATTTATGATGAGTCTCATATTATTGATTGGGATGCCTTGTAGGTGGAGTCAGATGGCCAGCTGGCCCTGGAGCCCATTCGTGTTTTGGCTCGACAGAAATTGGGACTTCGAGGTAGAACGCTGGACCAGGTTAGGGTCCAGTGGGATTGCTATGATGAGGTCACAACCTCATGGGAGGATGCAGCATAGATAAGGGCCTAGTATCCGCACCTCTTCAATGAACTCTAGGAGGATGTTCATGCCTAGAGGGGGTGGATGTGAGGCCCACCTTCGGCCCACATAGTGATCCTGATTTCTAGACTTAGTTTCTCATTTTGATTATGTTTTTGGAGATACTTGGACTCAAAGGACTACTGTTATGTTATGATGGAATTGTTAGACTTTATATTTTGTTGACTCTGTATGTGGATCCATGATGAGTGGATTTGGATTTGATCGTGTTAGATTATATTATGTTATGAGAATCTGATGACTAGATTATGGTTGATCTTGATTTCATTTATGCTTTTGAACCACGAATTGAATTATGCAAACTGAATTTACTTGATGTGATTATTGAATCCTATATGATTACGTGTAGACAATTGAATTATGACATTTTATTCTATGTGATTGAATGTTCAATTGAATTGTGTTAGATCATTACTTTTTGTATGATTCCTTGTATGCAATTGAGTTAAGATTAATGTGTGGATATTACATCTTGTATGTTTATATATGATGGTTTTCTTCTTGAATTATTGATGCTGCATTTAGGTTTTGCAGGTGGAAGGACCATGGAAACATTCAGGGAAACCACATTGAATGCTTGTGCTATCAGTAAAGCCAAGGCCCCGTCTATTGAAGAGACCAGGGCCTCGTTGTGAAGTGTTTTATTTTGTAACCGTAATGTGAATGTATGTGTAGGATTGTTAAGTGTTGTAATATGTTGGACATACCTTAATTGTGATGTTAATTATGTGAGTGTCACTTGACACTAGAGTTATTTGTTAACTAAGGTATGTCGTGTGATTAGAGTGTGAGAGCAAGTCCTAGAAGCTTCCTAGAGGGGGGTATTCTAAGTGCATCCTCTTGTCTTAGGACCCCTAAGTGAAGTCATACCTTACATTTTCGTGCATTAACTGAACCATGGTTTTTAGAGGGTTAAATGGGACCCTAGGGGGTAGTTTCATGCATTTTTAGGTAGCCCATTCCTTGTACCCATAGGTTAGGAGTAATTTTAGCATGGGAGAAGCCATATTTTGACCTTTTGTCCCCTCAAATAGTGCCCATTTAATCTTGAACGAAATTGCAACTTGCATGATGGACCTAGTAGTACTTCCTAGGACCATCTTAAAGAGGGTTGTGGAGAGTTGGTTTGGGGTCCCTTTTAGTAGGACTTTTAGAGGGGTTTGGGGTTGTTCACCCACTCTCTACCTTTAGAGACCACTAAACTTGGAGAAGGAGAAAGCTAGGGATAGAAGAAGGAGAAGGCTCAAAACTTCATCATTTTGCATTGGATCATAGGTTGGAGGATCTTGCTCTTCATCTCTCTCATTTTGTTGTAGATGAATCTTGTAGTTGTAATTTTTGTTAAGAGTTTTAGCTCCCCGTGGTTGGTCACGGTGAGAGCTTGAAATGGCATTTGTATTTTCTTTTGTGATGGTGTTTTGGGTTGTTTCCTCTTGGCTCAATCACCCTTGGGAGGGAAGAGCAACCAAGAGGGGGTGTGGAGATGGAGGCAACATTATGTGCAAAGTTCCCTCCATGTGTGGGGAAGGATAAGCTTGGGTGTGTTGTCCCCAAGTAGCCTTTGCATTTGAAGCCCAAGGGGCAATTTTTGGGGTTATAAGGAGGGATTTGGCCTTGTGTGCCATTGATATGTGATACGTTGTTATGGAGGTCCATGTGTGGCCTTGACATCCTTTATTGTGGTCCATGTGTGGCCTTATTATGGCATTGGCTTCTCCATGTGTTGCCCATTCACACCCTATTAAAGGATCGGATTTGATCCTATGTTTTATCCTTGAGGGAATTTGGGATCTATTTATTTGATTTCATGTGAGTGCTTGAGTTTGTGTATGTATCCTATTCTTTGTGGTTTCCCCAAGCTCGGGGGTGGCCTCATGAGAGGCCTAGGATGGGAGGTGAGCTCCCCATGGTCGTTTCCTTGCCTTGTATATATTTGCAGATTTGTGGAAGCTCAAAGAGGAGCTATCATCTTTTGGGTGGTTGTGAGAAGACAACCTGTTCATTCCTTTGTGAAATCTCTCTTTGTATTTAGACATCTATTGATGTAAAAGAGATTGTAATGCTTTTTACATGGAGCTATTGTGAAGATGATATAGATGAGAGACTGTTATTATTTGATCTTCCATTGAGTGGCATTAGTGATTTGCAATGCTTTATTGTAACTATGAAGAAGTAATTGTATTTGATGTAATTGTGTATGTATTGAATTGGATTCCTTAATGTTGACGATGAATTCTTGCATACGTTATAAAAGATCTCCGTCTCTCTTTATAGTTGAAAATACTCTCTCTTTGCAAATGAGTTATCAAAATTGATAGATTAAATATTGTAACAATTTAATTATGATTCCATATTTGGGTTGATATAAGAATATCGTAGTATCATATAAGATGATTTAATTGTCATGATCAGTTTTATCTTATTCCTTGAAAGAAAAGAAAGATAGTATATGATGTGTTCTTGATTATTCCAAAGAGAAGAAAGTAAACAATTCAATGTAGATAACTTATGGAGTTTTATTGCAAGCATTTGAATACAGTATTGCAAACAAAAAAATAGAAATTATTACCTCTCTTTACCTCTTCAAATTTGAAGTTGATAACTTGTATCTCTTATTGTTGTAGAAACAATAGAATTTAGTTATGTAACTTGAGCAAATCCCTATCTCTATATTTCATTTAATAGAGGATTGATTACTTCAATATGATAGATTAGTATATCACCATAGACATGCAATCTAGAAAACAAAATAATAATACATGTAGAAAATAAACCAATAAGATGCATGAAGAAATAAAATTTGGTAGCAAATTAAGTCTTTGAAAACAAAATATAAACTAAGTCATTGGCAAAGAAAAAAAAAAATAGAGACCTACACAGGTGCTTCATTGGATGGATTAGGGGCAGTCCTTATGTAGGGAGGGCGAGCTATTGCTTACGAGTCTAGGAAACTTAAGACTCATGAGCTCAATTACCCTACGCATGATTTAGAGCTTGCAGCAGTGGTACATGCCTTAGTGCGATGGCGTCACTTCCTCTTAGGTCACCACTTTGAGCTTCATTCAGACCATCAGAGCCTTCAGTATATATTCACCCAATCGAACCTTAATGCTCGGCAGAGGCGATGGATGGAGTTCTTATGTGAGTATGACTTTGATGTCCACTACATCAAGGGGAAAGAGAACATAGTTGCAGATGCCTTGAGCAGGTGATGGCACGATATCTATTCTTTGATTGCAGGCACAGATTTGAGAGGTCGGATCCTCCATCATCTACAAGAAGATGAGTGGTATACTGAGGTTTGTGAGATGATTCGATCCCAGAGACCCTTGGAAGGATAGTATGTTGGTTATACTTTAGAATCTGATGGGCTTCTACGCCATCGAGAGTGTATCTATGTACCTTCTACCGGAGACTTACGTGCATTCATTATACTTGAGGCTCACAGACTACCTTATGCAGCACATTCCAAGGTTAAGAAGCTACATGCAGATTTGAGATGACTATATCATTGGCCAGGCATGAGATTGCAGATTGCTGAGATAGTAGCTAGATGTCTAGAGTGTCAGCGGGTTAAGGCAGAGCACCGCCATCCTGGTGGACTCCTACAGCCACATGAGATTCTAGTGTGGAAGTTGTATCATTATGTATGCCTTATGGTATTTTATGTACTTGCCATTCATATGAGATAATCTTAATTATTCTAAATCTAAGTATTTAACTTGTAATATGTAATTCTATGTCATGGGACCCTTAAGGATTGTTAACTATATTTGAGTTGTACCTATGTACTTGTTTATATCTTATGGTTGTATTGCTTCTGCATTTTTATCATCATTATTTGTAAACACTTAAGAAAAAAAATGTTATGTAAACTTAGTGGCATGTTTTGATTAAATTATCATGGGTCCCTTGGTGGGGCACTACAAAGAACACCTACAAGCATATAAGGACTCTATGGTCCATCATCGTATTTCTAATGAGGATATAGTCTGTACATTGTTCTATTATTCGTTAAGGAAAAATAAGCTTAATTGGTACCTTAAGCTTCCCTCCAAATTGATCCATAGCAAGCAAGAGACGAACACTTCTTTTCTGTTACAACTTTAAGTGTACATTGAACCCACTATATTACATCATTAGTGTGCCTTCTTACAAAAATCAACACAATTAACCCTTAAAAATATTCAATAAGGAGTTGAAAAGGGCAGGTATAATTGACTAGTGGCTCCTTTTCTCACCGTGAAAGCGCCAGTCTTATAATTTATGTATCTCTGCATCATAGATTCCTAGATTTTAGTTTTTATCTAACAAACCTCCTAGTCAAGAGATATCAATACCCTTCCTAAGGTTTATGGGTTGCCCCTTTAGATTCTAAACCAAACTCCTAGAGTTGTAGGGAATAACTTACCTTTAAACCTCTATCATGGTGCATTCCACCACATGGGTAGGTTCAACCCCAATACTACAATGGGTACCCTAATGATGAAATCATTGCCTTTATACATACAAAACCCTATGGCCCAAGTTCTCCCCATAGTAGATCTCTCTTGGCATCAACAATGCCCATCTCCACCCCATGCCCTGAGGATTTATTTTAACATGCTTCTTCAAATGAGTGCCAACCTCGTATGTCCTATGATCTTGTGGCCAACTAAGCACCATTCGCATCCTCCCTTGAATGAACAAATCACCTGACTATGAAGAAGGATTCCTTGAAGATGTTTACTCATGTCACATATGAGTTGTATCAGTATAAGCTTAATCTATGAAGTCATTAGAACCTCAAACCTTGGCAACAATAATATAATTACTAGGGTCCAAAAAGTTATCAAAATTGCATACAAAGATACAACAAAAATTAATCCCATTTCAGCGACCAATGGAATACCGATCTCCCAACAATGGTGGGTAAACCATAACTGATAGGACACTTAATTGAGTCACAACCTAACCCCTACTATCAATCTAGTAAATCCTAACCCCTTCACTAATTATTTCCAATCACATGACACTTCAAACCATTCTAAGATAAATTACATCCAAATGGAGAAAATCGTTAGGATCACCTAGGTTGATTTCTAGACAACCATGACACAACCTTCATCAAATGCTTCAGAGAATATTATCATGATATTTTCATTCAAATGAATTTTCTTTCTAATGGAAGAAGGAAATCAGCTAGAGGATCCTACCTATGAGACCCAAGCCTTCCAGTATACTAGAGCACCCTACAAAATGAAAAATAAGAACATGGGGACCTTTACTACTCAAGTTTCTATAAAGGATGCCTAGATCCCTTAGGACCCCAATGCTAATAGAAATCCTACTCCTGTGAAAGAATCATTCGCATTATAATTTAAGGCCTCATCAAGGGAAGACAACAATGAACATGGGTCCCCAAAGTGAGGTATCATGTTACTAGAGTCATCGAGGGTACCAACACCACCATGTACCTCATGGAGGTGCTACATAACTATCCCAAATAAAAATAGGATCTCCTCAAATGCCTCATGTAACCTACGCCTCAAGATAGAGAGGTAAAGGCCACAACCTTTGATGATGTCAACTCATCTATCTGGATCGAAGCACTGATATCCCCAAGTCAAAGATAGAGCTATATGACTACTCTATAACATACATATATGATAGGTACTTAAGTCTCGGTTATTAATCTTCTCTCACCAAAATGGTGATGCATGCATTATCTGAGGCATTTAGATATTTCTTGTAAAGTTTTTTTTGGCCAATATCATGAACATACTACTACGTCCCCCCTTCCAAGGTGGAGGAAAATGAAACCAACATCCTACCAGAAGAAATGAATCTCCTCCTAGAGATAAACACTAAGAGGGTGGTTGCCAAATATTTAGAGACCACTCTTCTAGGTGAAACCACACCAATTCCTTTTTCTACTTAACTTGACCCAAGTACTCACCAAGATTAAGTGGAGACCCTTCCCTGGCCCCGATCCCAAATGGATTGAGCTAGAAGGTTTTGAAGTGGGCATCCATGCTCCTTACAATGAGCTACAAACCTTTAAATTTGATGGGTCTAGATGTAAACAAGGGTTTAGGGCTTGTGTAGAGCTGGTGAAACACAAAAGAAAATATTTCCTTACTTCTTAGCAATTACAATTTAGTTTCACCAATAACATTACAAAATATTAAGCCTTAAAGAAATCTCTCTTATTTTCTCTTAGAAAAGAATTCACATGCCTTAGAGCCCTAGAAGACTTAGAGCTTGTCATTAAATAATTCAAGAGTGCACATATATGTCATGACAAATGATTGGTGGCCTATTAGGAAAGGGTACATGGATTCACATAAAAGAATTTGATGCATTTAATATTGAGGTTATCCCTAGGAAACATAATTACATAGCAATCTCCTTATTTGTGGCTGCCAACGCATTAGAACCCAAGGCAACGTCAAGACACTTAAGGTTTTATGTGGAGCATATCCTAATCCAGGCTGTTCTAGATAACATCACCCATTTCCAAGTCTTTGTGGATGATAGCCATATCTTAGCCTTTATGGCTAACACACGAGTCTTTGAGGATGAGGTAGTTGAAGAAGAACACCATGATGATAGGGGAGGAGATGAAGAAGATGGTATGCTCAACATCCCCACTAACACCATCCCTATTCTAGGCTATATAGGGATCCCTTTATAATGTTGTTATTTTGCAACTAGAAATTTCTTGCCTCATCAATTCCAGTTTCACTTCTCACCTACTTAATAGAAAGATATTAAACTGTTTTATCTTACAATATTCCATGTACATTCAAACACTCTACGTTTTCAAACAAGTTAATTTTTATTTTTTTATGATTTCAATTTGATCTTTGATAATTCTTTAGATAATTTAATTAAAAGATTGTAATTTTAAAAGGGACAGTTCCTTTCATAATATCATTGAAAGCATATACAAACTAGAATTCCAAGGCGTGTTCCTTTCGAATAGGGAGAGGGGCCTTCAACTTTTGTTCAATCTGTTCCAACAATAAAAATTGTTTAAGCCAAGGTCGATTGTGCAAATCACATTTAAATACGTGCCAATTTAGAACACTTGTGAGAACGTACGGGAAAAATTTGATGGAGCGACACTGGAATAGTCACACCACAGCCGAATGGCGATGATTTATAGGCCAATACATAAATATCTCTACTGTTTATTCTGAAAATAAACGACGAACATTCGTCATGAAGACTTCAGCCTTCAGTTTCGTTCAACACAGAAGACTTCAGTTACCGTAGACGGCGGGGCGGTAAAGCAGAAGTTGAAAAGTAGAAAGACGTTGAATGGATTTTAAAATTTGAAGAACTCCCAGCCTTCATTTCTATATTTAAAGGTAGGCTGCGTGATTGTTTAGCAACGCGCTTCCATCATGCAAAGCCCAAATATAAAATCCAGTCTCTCATGGCTTGCCTCGTTTATACTCTTAATATCCTCTATACCCAATTTTGTTCTCCGTACAAAAGCCGATCCCCAAATTATAGAGGCCGGTCATGGCTGTAGTCTGGTTAATTCTACAAATCCCAGTGCTTTTACTGAAAACCGCAAAAGTGTTTTCTCCTTGCTTGCCACAAATATGTCTTTGACAGGCTTCGCTACGGCTTCATCCGGGAATGGCACAGATAAAGTATATGGGCTTGCCCAATGCAGAAATGATTTGTCAATGGAGGACTGTAGTCAGTGCTATTCAGCGGCCACAGATCAGATTGTGAAATACTGTCCCTCCGAGAATGGGGCACGTATGATTTTCGAAGAATGTTTCCTGCGATATGAGAATCAGACTTTCTTTGATCAGGCATTGGATAGCGGCAATTCCAACGTCTGCCTCTCTGACGCGGCCTCCTCAAACCCTAAACTTTTTAATGAACCTGCGCAGAAGATGCTAGCTGACGTCAGATATAGGGCTCTCAAATACGACGGTTTTGCCACAGATGAAGTTTGGGCCACTGGATCATCGACGGCCATTTATGGGCTTGCTTCTTGCACGCACGGCTTAAACATCACACACTAAGCTTGACCGCTTAGTGTGTCGTCCTGTGGGGTCCACCTAATTCACCCCTACCCCGTTTGCTCCCGTAAACTTTCAAACTTACCCCGTCTGCTTCTGTAACCGTCCAAACTTACCGCTACTGTTTAGCTATCAACTTTTTCAAAGTTTTAATTACAGCTACTACCATCAACTCTTCATCGGCACCTTTAATAGCCCATGTATCCCGCGCTCTACCAAAATGCCTGCGTTTTTAATTTCTTTTGCAGTGTTTTCAATTTCTTCGGCAAGGGCACCGTTCAACTCTGCTAGACAACGAAAGGTATGTAATTTTAAACCAGTTCACATTCTGATTTTCCACTGCAGGTTTGAGAAAATGGTTTTGGCATTCTGATTCCTGTAGCAATCGCTGACATTTACAAGCATATCATTCTTTGATATTTTGTTTTGGCCTGAACAATTTCAGATATTCATTCACATTTTGTTTTGGCCTAGACAATCTCAGACAGTGAGTCACATTATCTTAAATTCTTCCATCTTTCATGCTTTAAACTTTGGCACAAAGTTGAGTTTCCTAACCATCTTGCCTAATTTATAACTATTTAGATTCACTATTCTCCATTTCTTTCTTCTAATGTTAAATTCATCGAGATCTTTGTTTGTGCTTTGAGTGTCTTATCCGTCATATCTATTCATATGTGAAATTTACCCAATTTTCCATTTCTTAGGCTGAGCTTATCTCTTGAATTTAATAAGTTGAAGATTTTTTTATGCAGGGGACTATAATGCATCCTGATTACATTTTTTAATTAATTGAAATAATTCAACTTGATCTTTGAATTAGCCAAAACCATTTTCTCATTAGTGACATGGTTTCTGGCAAATTATGTCACTAATGAGAAAATGGTTTTGGCATTCTGATTCCTATAGCAATCACTGACATTTACAAGCATATCATTCTTTGATATTTTGTTTTGGCCTGAACAATTTCAGATATTCATTCACATTTTTTTTTGGCCTAGACAATCTCAGACAGTGAGTCACATTATCTTGAATTCTTGCATGTTTCCCACTTTAAACTTTGGCAGAAAGTTGAGTTTCCAAACCAGCTTGCCTAATTTATAACTATTCAGATTCACTATTCTCCATTTCTTTCTTCTAATGTTAAATTCATCGAGATCTTTGTTTGTGCTTTGAGTGTCTTATCCATCATATCTATTCATTGAAATTTACCCAATTTTCCATTTCTTAGGCTGAGCTTATCTCTTGAATTTAATAAGCTGAAGATTTTTTTAATGCAGGGGACTATAAGGCATCCTGATTATGTTTTTTAATTAATTGAAAATAGTTGTATTCTGATTTTGAAATCAGAATACAACTATTAACGGCTCTGCACAAATGGGCAAATTATGACCAAAAAAGATGAAAATTATAGACTAGTAATTCTTATAATAATTTATGTTAAACATGATTATAATTAGTATAATTGAAATTGAATTTGGTTATTTAATCATTAATTAAAAATTATTTTATTTCTTATAATAATTTTTAAATTAAATGTTGATTATTAAATAAAGTTTGTCATGATAGACTTATCTTATCCAATCCAAGCTTTATACAAATTTGGCTCTAATTCTCTTACCAGCCAATTTTTTCATCCACAAATAAGAAGAAATGCGAGTGGGCATGATGAAGACATACTTCATTTCTCATGGATCACCCACATTAGTGATAAAAGAGCTTCTTGGAAGCCCTTTTCCGCTGAACTGGGACAGTTTTACATGAGAAGCCTAAAGCTATATTGCTCATCTCTGCTCACTGGGATACTTCCTTTCTCTCTATCAATACTATGAGCAGAAATAGCAAAATTTATTATTTCTATCACAATGACTTCCCTCAAGAAATGTACAAGGTAACTCTCTTTTTTCACTTCCATTGATTTGGGATTTTATGTTAAAGGCCATATGTTTAGCCTTGATTTGGACTTTTCATTGCATCTAAATTAACAGTTTGCCAGTTATAGAATCCAATAATTTCCCAAGTTTTCTTTCACCATCTAATCAATACAACAAATTTTAGTTTTGAAATGAAATTGTACATTCCAAATCCTTTTAAAGGTTTCCCAATATACTAAAGTATACCTATGAATGAATGAAGAGGCAAGCAAAAGAAAAAGGCGAGACCAACAAAAACATATTTTATTAAAAAAATAAAAATAAAACATTACATTAACTTGACTGAGCTTCCATGTTCTTCATACGAGCACTATCACATTCACTTATAAATCATTCCTTACAACTCTATCGAGTTGGACTCTCGTTGGTGAGAGAGATTAGAAAAACATTGTCATCATTAATATTTTCTTTACCGATTGATGGTTTCACTTATCTTTTCACAAATTCAAAAAACTTCTATCCTCCTTTCAATCTTTGATCTATAGACTTCTTTTCCACACAATTTTGACTCTCTATCAGCCTAAACACATACCCACACAATCTCCCCAAAGTTTTTATGCTCTAAAAAAATAACTTCAAAGTGTTTTATTAAAGAAAGCATTTCAAATAGACACGATAATACTTAAAAAATTGTGATTTACTTCTCCACTTTGTGATTTACTTATCCACCTTTTGAGAGATGCTTATAATACAAAACTAGTGATCAAAAGTGTCTAAATTTTTTACCAAGTGTGTTATACCATGTGTAGATATTTTCTATTCAAATTCTAATAGTTTTATTTTCAATTAGATGGATGTTGATTGGTCTCGCATCATGGACAAAGAAGTTCAATGGCCATGTAGCGGAAAATATTCCTATAGAGATCTTTCATGGAAGAAGTATGTCCTTAAAGGCTCAGAATTATTATCAGCTTGGATTGAAGTTGATAGATTGAAAGATTTTATTGAGGGGGAAAGTTCAAGGGACTCATATCCAACTTGCTTTCACATAAGTCATTCAAGGAAACCCCCTCAAAGTTCTAATACAAAAAATAGGATTAATAGTTATTTGGAATACAACATGTAAGAGTAATATTTTAACTAAGATTATTTATACTTGCAATTGTGAAGTGAAAGAGTGTCTCTAATCATTTGTTATGTGTAACACTAATATGAATATTCTTTATGATTTCTATAGGTATTGGTGCACGTTTGGACCAGAGGACCACAAAGAAAAAGATGCAACACCATTTGATCCTTCCTCTGTTCCCAAATCAGGGAAAGGTAGTAGACTTGGTCGCAAACATACACGATGTGGTTGTACCTACCATTTTAGCACCCGAATCATGGTTGGTAGGCCAACCCATGTCTTGATATGGTACCACCAGGTTCAACATGTGAACAAGGAAGGCATACATTGTCACGGTCAAATCAACAATGAGTTTTTGGGAACAAGGTCCTTCTTTGCACCATTTATTAGTAAGAAATTGCATCAATGGGTTGAGTCATTACTATTGCTTGGCATGCCCGCAGATGCAGTGCATAAAAAACATAAGCAAATGGTGCATGAGAAGATGACCATATTTGAGGGTCAATCTTCTAGGGATGATTTTCTTACAATGGATGATATTGCAAATATTGATCGCAGAATTAAGTCACTGAGATACATGTATAATAGTAGTGATGCTCTTTCAGTGCAACAATGGGTTTTGGCAAACCCCGACAAGTGGTTTGCATATCAAGAGTATAGTTCCACTATTGATGGAGATGGGGAGGTCCCATTTGTGCTAGGGATTCAATTACCAGAGCAACTTGATTGGATGCTTCAATATGGCTACAACAATATATTGGCCATGGATTCTACATTTGGTACGAATGCGATGAAGGTATGTTGTATATTCCTTGGTAGAGTTGACTTAAAAATGTTTACACTTGAAAAAAAATATAGTATTGATGAATCATGCCTTATGCCTTATGATAGTTTTAATTGTATACAATGCTTGCATTTGACTCGAAGCATATGGGGGTTCCTGTGGCATGGGTTATTATGTCCAGGTCTTGTGCACATGATATTGCATATTGGATGCGGATTCTTCTCCAACGAGCTCACTTTAAGAATATTGATTGGAGATTAAATGCATTTATGGTGGATGATGCAGCTGTTGAGATCAAAGCTATTAGGTAAATTTCATTTTCCATTCAACCTTTGTAATTTTTTTAAATATTTCAATGCATCCCTTAAAATTAAATTAGATACTAAGTAAAAGTATTCATGATGCAGAGAAGTGTTTCAGTGTGATGTATATCTATGCACTTGGCATGTTAGACGTGCATGGTTGAAGAACTTGATTGCAAAGGTCAAAGATAATGCAATTAGACAAGAGATGTTTGATAGACTTGGATTTATCATGCATCATTCAGAAAATGAGGATTTAGCAAAGCATGAGATTCACATATTTATTGAAGACTATAAAGATACACAACCCTTATTCATTGAATATTTTAAGGGACGATGGTCTAATAGATTGAGTATGTGGGCTAGATGTTTCCATACATTAAAACATGTAGGACAAGAGACAAATGGTGCCATAGAGTCCTACCACTCACACCTAAAGAGATGATTCTTGAAAACAATCGAGCGTGCTACAAATCGTCGTGTTGATTGGTTGGTCCATCAGCTAACAACACATGTTTATGTCTATTACTGGTGGGTGCAAGTTAGCAAGAAACATGGTTTTTATAGGAACTTTGATATTGAGAAGATTGAAAACACATCTTGGGTTCGGGCAATGAAAATTCCAGATGATCATGTTACATTCAATGACACAAATGATCACATAGCATGGGTGACAAGTGAAAGTAATCCCAATTTTTGATATGAGGTGTATAACTCCTCACCTGGCCTATCTATGTGTTCTTGTAATTTTTCAATACAAGGATATATGTGCAAGCATGTGATGAAGGTGAACTTGATGAGGGAGAGACAAAGACAACATCTATCTAACATATTGGATGTAGACCTTGATAATATTGTCAGTACAGCTAGTTCTATTGAAGAAGGATGCCACAACAACGTCTCTAATCATTTGGTACTTAACAAACATAAAAAATTTATTCTATTGCTATACCATTATTTGCAAACTATGTGTTTTAATTTTTTTAATGTGTTGCAATGTCAATGTAGGTAATGAATATTGTTATTTTAATTATTCTTAATTTTATTATATAATCTCTGAAATTTTTCTTTTATTTTTGTAGACCATTGAAAACAAAGATGAACATGCAGTGACACAAATGAGGCTACAGATAAAACAAGAGTTGGACAAGTTGCAGGGAAATTCAACTCAAATAGTTGATTTGGCAACACTTACTTTCATTGGTAAGAATTTAAACGACTTATCAAACAAGATTGAGAGTAGGCATGTTTCATCCCAACTTGGATTAGACCATCCAAGTGCAAATCCATTTTGCCCTATCCAAGATGGATTTGGTCATAGTATTCATCGACAAAGAGACTTGATTGAGTGCATGAATGTGAGGAGAAGGTCAAGTATCTCCAATAGAACACCTATGTTTCCACCAATGCCACGAAATTGCAAGCGTAAAAATTGGTTTGATGATCTTGATAGGGAAAATGAATGAGAAAATAACCAAATTTAGTACAATGAACATAATTTTGATATGGTTACACATGTTTGAAATTGTCCAAGATTTTGATATGCTTCCACATTTTGATATTCTTGAACATAATTTTGATATGCTTCCATATTTTGCATACATGGACAGTTATACATTCACTCTATATGTTTCTAATGTGCATATATATGTTATACATACAGTTTACTTAAAGTTCTAGATGTTGGAATAGGATTAAAGTTATTAATAAATCATTGGTGTACATATCCTACAATCACTTTTTCATTGTATATGAGATGAAGAGGTTTCAGATGTTAGAATAGGATGACATGAGAAGAACAAATCAGTCTTTATACATAGCATAAATGATTAGTTGCAGGGGCTCCAAGACTTAGTAAAGGGAATTAGTAAAGATTTCAGAGGGAAAAAATTTAGAACCTTGAAATAAAATTTCATAAATTCAAAACTCCCAGCAATGGGTCATGGCTTAGGAGGCCATAAATGAACCATGATATCCCACAAAGAAAAAAAAAAGAGAAAGAAAGAATGGCATGAACCATAGAACATCTCAGTCTCTGTAATATTTTTAATTTTTTGTTCCAACTACCAATACATGGTGTGCTGATTTCTTTTTTTTATTCATAACTTAATCCAGATTTCTCTTTCAAAATAGAATAATAATCCCCATAGGCCAATTGTCTCTCATTTCAGCTTGGCTAGACATTACAAGTCCCAAGAACTATACACTAGCAATGTTAAGAATGCTTAATAGTAACAAGCACAATTCAAATGCAAACAATAAGTCTTTTGTTCAACTACAATTTAATTTGTAGCTACTTTACTTTTACGTTTTTACTTGGGCCTCTATGATTGTCATTCCATGGCCCACATAACTGAACCCATGAGAGATATTGAACAATGATGTCCCACAAAGAAAAAAAAGAGATAAATATATCCCCATTATGTTAAATAGTCCACTTTCCTTGTCTATGCTTTCATGTCTAACCAGGCATTAGCTCATGCCTTGTCTATGCTTCCACATTCTGCATACTTGGGCAGTTATATATTCACAGAGCTATATGTTTCTAATGTGCATATATATGTTATACATGCAGTTCATTTAAAGTTCCAGATGTTAGAACATGATTAAAGTTTTGATGGATGTCCACACCCTGTTTGAAAGCTTCCATTTTGGTATAGGTAGGGAGGATACTGGAAAAGTTATGAAATTTCCATCTACAAGTGCCAATTTCTTTTGAGTTAATGCCATTCCATGAGATGACCTCTCTGATCTATTATGTTAAATAGTCCACTTGCCTTGTCTATGCTTCCATGTCTAACCAAGTATTAGCTCATTCCTTGTCTATGCTTTCACATTCTGCATACTTGGGCAGTTATACATTCACTCTATATGTTTCTAATGTGCATATATATGTTATACATGCAGTTCATTTAAAGCTCCAGATTTTGAAACATGATTAAAGTTGCTAACAAATCATTTTTGTACATATCCTACAATCATTTTTTTTTATTGTATATGAGCTGAAGAGGTTCCAGATGTTAAAACATGATTACATGAGAAGAAAAAATCACTCAAAGATCAAAAATAAAGATCTCACTGGGTGAAGAGGGCATACCCTTTAATCATGGAGTCTGGAGGATGCTAGAAAAGGTTGTGGAATTTGAGTTTAGAATTGTAGTTACATTTTCTTGAAAAGAAAAACTAGACAGTAGCATTTTCAATAAGTAACTTTAAACAATATCTAAAAAATGTTGAAAATGACTTCCTTGGGTAGACTGATGTCTTGTAAAAATTAGTTGTACAAGGGAGTAGCTACTCGGCTTACCCACACAAAAAATACCATGTTATAAATTTGAGGACTTTCTGTACTCAATTTTAGTTGGAGAAACATCTTATCTTCAGCTATAATATCTAACAAAAAGTCATCTTCCCACTGTGCTTTGACGGATGTCCATGCCCTATTTCAGAGGCTCACATTTTGGTACAGTCAGGGAGGATACTGGAAAAGGTTATGGAATTTGGATCTACACCTACCAAATTCTTTTGAGCTAATGTCACTCTATGAGATGACGTCTCTGATCCATTATGATAGTGTGGTTGAGGCTCTCAATCTTTATCAATAATTTTTGGGAGGCATGAGGTAGTGGAAGGCATAATATAGACACTAAGGGTTGCAAGTCAACAGTTCGAGCAACAAAAGACATATTACAATTACTTCTTTTGAGCAGGGATTCTAGGCCTTTTCTACTGAACTGGGAAAATTTTTTACAAGAGAAGCCTAAAGCTATATTGCTCATCTCTTCTCACTCAGATACTTACTTTCCCACTGTCAATATTGTGAGCAGAGATAGCACAATTTATGATTTATATCGCAATGATTTCCCTCAAGAAATGTACAAGGTAATTGATTTCAGATTTTATGTCATAGGTCAAATGTTCAGCCTTGACTTGGGCTTTTCATTGCATCTAAATTTGCACTTTTCCAAGTATAGAATCCTTCAATCATAGCCTTCTGTCAAACAGTTCATGTTCCCTGTCTATGCTTACACATTTTGCACGGATATTTTCCAAGGAAGTCAAAGGCAGATGTAGTTGCAGCTGCTAGATGTTCAAATTGTTCATATACCCTTAAAGTTCATATGAAAAAATATTATAAATGGGAGAAAATAGAGTTAAATAATTCAAATTTTAAATACAAACAACTATGTCATGGTCTTTTAGAGGGAAATCCCATTTAAGGGATCTTTTAGCATTCTTAATCCATATAACTATCCAAATGTGGTTGGGTTGGTTAGAAAACAAGTTATAAACTGTTAGAAGAGTCTATTGTATGGGCTAATGGGCTATAGTATGGACTGTGATAGGAAATAAAGAAACAACCCAGAATTTTACAAAGATTGTGTGATGTCTTATATGCTTAGTGATTGATAATCCATTGGAATTGGTTTATTGACACCATAGGAGTGTTTCCTTGTTAGTTTTAAGTCACTTTTAATACTCTTTGCATTTTTTTGAATTCAATTTATATCTCTGTTGGAGCACTGTCACGGTTTGAGGGTTTAAACCTCACTGTTTTGATAGGTAGTTGAAAAGATGGATATCATTCCATGAAAGTAAAGGAATAACCTTCATGGAATGATTGTATCTAACATATATTTTAATGAAATTAATATTCAATGAATAGATAACATGGAGGAAGGGTGATCACCATTGGTTTGTGACAAGAAACACAAGGAAAGTTGATGGAAATGGTTGCTAGTGTATAGCAGCAGCAAATTGGTGTGAACAAGGGGTGTATTTGTTTATGTGGGTTGTCTTATATTGTTCATTTATTGATGAATCAAGTGTCTTTTATGCCTAGAAGTGCTGGGAAGCATGACATTTGAAAAGCCCTAAAAACAAGGGTTTGAAGAGGCTAATTTGGGGTTTATGATGTTTCAGGGGGTCTGGGGTTAATTACTTTTGGATTTAATCATTTTGAGTCATAATAAGACACTGTTGAAAGTATGGAGTCTTGGGAGTGAAGGAAACTTATACTTCCTTTGTTAATTTGCCCATTTTTCATGCATTTTAGGTTCACGGTGTGAGGACAGCAGTACATGGTCCAAAGAAACCTATTGAATTATTTTGATATGTTGTATTAGGGCATAAAGGGTAGTCAAATATGGTAAGAGTTATTCTAGAGTTTTGGGAAAATTTGGAGTTAAGGCCTTGTGAAGGTTGCTGCAGGGCTACAAGACAGAGGACTTAGGCCTAGGGGGCAGTTTAGAGAAGTTTGAGAGTTAGAGTGTTGGAAATGGTTTGAAACCTTAAAATCCTCTTGAATCCAAGTTAATAATACCTAAAAATACCAAATCTACCACTTTGGGTCTTTAAGAAGAGTCTTGGTTAGTTTGAAGTCGTTTGAAGCACTTGAGGGTTTGGGGAATAGTAGTTAACCTTCTCAAATTTGTGAGCTTATAGTTTGGCTATTCATCCATTTAATATCCTAGTCCAAACACTAGATGACAAATTTAATTCAAGTATGAAGCAGTAATCTTTCAGTTGAAGTCCAAGAAAGATAACAATAATCACTAAATTTCCAATGTAATTTGTATTTGCATCTTTTAGAGGAAGTTACAAAAGAAAAGATAAAAGTAAAAAAGCATGCATGGTGCTTGGTCATAGCAATCCAAACAGTTGTGAAAGATTGTTGACTATTTATATGCATAGTTATGCTACGATGTTTAAGATCAGAAGACTCAATGGGAACTTTTGCAAAGGAACTCAATCAATATTGAAATCCACAACAACATATTGTCATCTTATATCCTTTGTGCATATGGGTGATTAAGTCTCACAAAAACTAGAATAGTTGGCGTAACAGGAGGCATTGGTGCGACAAGTAGAGTAATAGTGAGAGGCACCACCACAATTAAATATACATTATGTTGTCTATTGGTCTCAATTTGTGTTCTTAATTCTACCATGAAGTTTTGTAAACCAATTTCAAAGGGAGTTCTTTTAGTTGAACCCCTTGCCCATGTGTGAATGTGTGATATTTCTTCTCTAAACACCCTTATAGTGCCATCATGGAGAAGATTCTTGAATTCCTTCTAGAAAGCCTCGTAGTGATTGTTACCTGCAGATTGATATTGTGAAATGTGGGTCTCCTCAGAGACTTAGTAAGAGCTCTTTATTTTCCATTAAAAACATTGGCATTCCTAAGCTTCCAAATATACCAAAGAATTTCAATTGACATGATAGAAAAGAAATTTTTGTAAATTTTCTTAATATCTAGGATGTATCCAAACAAAATGTTATAAATCTTAATATTTTCATGAATGTATAAGCCAAATAGACCCCAGATCTCTCTATCCACCAAGTAGAGAAAAAAAGATGCTTAATATTCTCAAGTGTTCTACATATAGAGAAAATCTTGATGTCTCCATTGGGATGTTTAACGAGGAGTCTATGGAGGAGCAAGCTCCAAAAGAAATATCTTTTCTTAGGTTCCACCTATGATTGTTTATGGTTGATGATTGTCACTTTATCAAACTTTATCATGATTTTATACATACTTTATCAAATACATAGTGTCATTTGTAGATACAGATAGTGATGCAATGGAGGTGTGACGGTACACCCAAAAACTGAAAATATGTGTCCCTCAAGTCCTTCTTCCTGCAATCACTACAAGGTTAAAGGAAAAGGCCCTATGATCATCAATCACTGATGTAAAAAAATGTGTCCTACAGGTCAGATAGACCACTAGGTTGATGGGTCTCAATCCCTAAGACTCCAATCACAAGAAGATGCAACTAATCACTAGTTGCTCTAGGAACACCTTGAAGGTAATTTTGGTTTTAAAGGGGAAAATTGAGAGAATGCATTAGAGGGGTGAAATTGGCATGGATTATGATCATTTGGGTCCAATAACACATGTTCCAATAGGTTTTATGATTCTGCCATGCAATCTTCATATACTTGTTTTGTAAAGGCCAACTATTGCTTCTAGCCCTGGCTGAAGGGTTTTAAGCATTTAACTTTCAATCTTTCAGACTCCAACCCAGACCAATGTCAGTTTTGGAAACCTCTTTTGATGCTTAGATAGACCCCAAAGTACAGAGGATGGGTCTTAAGAAACTTTCAACAAACTATGGCAAAAATAGTTTACTAGAAACCCTCAAGTAGGCCAACTTTGTGAAGGAAGTACCCTCAAAACAACTCATAAAAACTCCAAACCAATTTCATTGGATGGGGAATGTCTAAAAAGGCTTAAGTTCCAAGTTTCAGGTCTGGGTTCGAAGATTTAGGCCTCCAAAACTCTTTTGTCCCAACCAAGAATGGAGAAACACATTGGGATGTTCCTCCTAGGGCATCAATTTATTCTTCAATCCCTGCACCATTTGATCTGCAACCAAAAAAAAATGAAATTAAATTGGTCAACCTACAGATCTACCAATGGGTTTCAAATTCCCATGGTGGAATCTCAAGATACAAACAGATTTGTGACAAAGCCCTAGTGAAGAAGCAAACTCACAACTGTAGGAGTAAAATTGCAATAACTTTTGATAGAAATCGAATTAGATCCTCAAACCAAAAGAATCTGAAAGTTATTTGTTCAATCTTTCTGCTTCAATTGGTTTCAGATCTCCATCATTCCGTACAAATCCGTACAAGCCAAAAAATAGTCAAAATTGCAGGAAAATGAGTGATTTTTATTGATTCAAAAATGCCAAATACATCATGATACCTTCTACCCACCTGTAAGGGCATAAGAAGGCCTCCCCAAACATTTTACAACCACTTTTCAAACTAACTAACTGTTGGAGGGCTTAGTTACAATGATTATGCAAAGTTGTCAAGTTGCATTTTGACAACTTTGACAACTTTTGCAATTTTTTTGCAAAATATTACAAAATGAAGTGTAAATGGCCAAAAGTGATCCAAAATGGATAATAATGGTCTAAAAACATGAAATAAAGACAAAACAACTAAAACCTAAGAGTTTTCCAATCCTTTGACCCTCAGTTGACCAAGGGCTTATCCTACCTAATCTTGGTACTGGAGTCTCACAGTTGGATTCTAAGGGCAACTCTTTATTCCTAAACAACCTATGTGCTATTAGGACCTTGTTGATGATCCTTACATGCTTTTTGTGTCCTCCTGATGCTCAGTTGATGTAGAAGGTGCTCCCGCACCAGATAGTGGGAGTGGCATTGGCGCTACTTGTTATTCCAATGAATTGGCTAATGACATTGATGCTCTTGAGAAAGAGTAACATATCTATCAATTTTATTTGTCTAGATGCACTAATATAAACCATATTGATTTATCTTTAGTGTTTGCCAGTTGACATTGAATTCATACACTAGGTGTTTGTAATGCATACTTCCCTTTTGAAATTCAAAATTACATTGTTGATGCATCATTAAAAGTTGGAAAGCAACCTCTTGTACAACTCTCTTGTCCTGAAAATCAGGTTTCATTGATGAGCCTGCATTTTGAAATTTAAAATTATCTCCCATAGATCGATTGTGCTTCTCAATTGGAGACTAAACTCTTGACACGTTCCCTTGAAGTCAGGGTCTTGCTGCCTTCTTATTTTGGCGATCTCCCACTTGCATGACTTTCATTTTGAAACTTCATACTCCTAGTTTTGGGGTGTTTGAACTGCTACTAATCTTCTCCCTAGTGAACTTATTGTGACTTATTTCAAGGGTTAAGAAATATGTAGGCCAACAACGGGACCAAATCTCCCCTCAAGACCCTGGCGTGGATCTTTAGGCCAAATTTGGGCCCCATTCTCCTAGGACATATCGCCAATGGTGACATGTACCTAGGAGAATGAACCCAAATTTGATCTAGGTGCTAGAGATATAGGGTATCTGAAGCATTTTTTATAATATAATTTTCTATATTTTTTGGATCAATTTAAATATAATTTGTATTATATATATTTAAATTACTTCTTACAAAATGCAGTAGGTTTTATACTATTGAAATGATGAAAAATGAGACATGAATATATTTGAAGAATCAAGGATTAGCTTTGGATATGTTCATGATGGCTTATAACCATAGGAGAAAGGAGATATAATAGAAGACTATTAATTTTTTATTTTAGGTTGTTGGATTCAAATGTTATAATATAATTATAATTCATATTTTTCCAAGCATTTGTAGTCTTAGTTAAGTCTTAAGTGATTTTCACAAAAATTCTAAACACGAGCATGTGAACTTTAGCTTTCATGAATTGCATATGATTACATATTTGAAAATATTATATATGAATATTAATAATTTGATGTAGTTCTCTTTGTAGGTAAGTAATGTTGATTCTATTTCTCATTATATGTAATATTTCATTACTTTTATTTACGACCTATTAAATTATTCTATATTTATTTAAATTTGTAACAAAATTAAAACCCTTTACTTTTAAACTAGTTGATTTTTTTTAATAACAAACATTAAATATGCAAATTTATCATCATGAATGCGAAGATTCTTGATGGTATCAATGGTGAAATCATTCTGTTATCTCTTGTAATGCAAGGATAAATAATTATAATTGAATAGGCTAAAATAAAAAAATAATTACTCAATTCATCATGTATCAAAAAATACAGAGGATAAATATTCAAGAATTGTCCTTACAAAGCTACACTATTTCAAAGGCAAACATTTAACCATAAACATTAAAAATCAGTAGTGCTAGGGTTGCATTGCTCAGAGAATCATTTTGTGAATGTATTTTGTTACATATTTTGTCATTTTATCATATTTTTGTGCCTCCATGAAAAATTTATTCAAATATTTAAGTTGTTGTTGGTGCAATTTTATGTATGATAAAAAGTTGAAAATTATTTTTTATTAGATATTCAAAATTTGCCCTCATTTTTAAAAATATTTTTTATTTAAAATATATGAATTAAAACCCCGCCAATGACAAAGAGAGGAGGTAAATATTAAGTTGTTTTTCTAATTTTTTAAAGACTTTTTATTACAAGTTGTTTAAGTATTCATGTTGTTGGCTATGCTTAAGGTCATTAGATATACATGGTAGACATTACTCTATCATGGAGGCTTGGGAATAGGGTATGTACATCTATCAAATGGCATGAGGGTTTAAATAATTTATTTTTACATATCATTGACATTCCTCCCTACATGTTTCACTTTTTTTCTAACTATATTAGAGTAGAATTTTTATTATTCTTATTGGATGTAAATATGGTTGTTATTGATATTTAATTTTCTTGGTCATGGGAGCTTGAAAGACACTAGTTGATAGCTTTTCGAGTTTTAACCCCTAATTCTAATGTTCTTAAAAAGTTGTGAAATATGACCAAACTTAAATTGCACATGAAATACACATATCCTCAAATCAAGGATTGGAAAAGGCTAATGAAAACAAGATTTTAATTTCTTTTACACAAAGTTATTCTTTATATCTCATATAGGTATAATAGACTTTTTGGGTGCCCATATTTACTATATTTACCTTGATATGGTAATAATATATAAACCTTACAACAAAATTCATAAATATTCTTGTTCCTTTTTTCTCATTTTTTTGCTAATAATTATCTCTTTTTAAAATTACATACTTTATATCCATTTCCAAATGTATTGTATGTGATGTTTACTATCCTTCTTGAAATGATTCTCTCTATTTTGAATCTTTTTGTACTATGATTTATTAATATATTTCAAGCTATTGAACATTAACTAGGTAGACAAACATATTTGTCTCTAATGATTATTTGATTCAACTTTTGAATTGTCATTTAGTATAGTGCAATCTAAATTGGCTTAATTTGTAGTTTTAAATCAATAATGAAGTTGATTCTCTTTTTGGTGGAAATTGGAATATATATGCATATTCTTGTACACGGGTTCTTGAACTTGTGCTATTATTAAAGCTACATAAAATTTAACATATACATCTTAAACCAAACAACTTCACCATCCCACTAAGAGCACATTGACAACTTATGCTTACATTTGAATACAAGTATTAACTTCACATTTTTTTTATTATAAAAGTACATGCATATATGTTTTATTGTGATATTTTAAAAATAATATAAGTAAATTTCTTTACTAATTTGAAAGTACATTGTTTTAACTTAGTTTTGTGTTTCTTTCTTGATTATGATGCTTAAAACTAGGACTAAATTTTACATGGCATGTATTACATCAAGAGTTGTGTAATGACCAATTGTGATCATGTTTTTTTGATATTGTTAATTAATACTTTGATATTTTATGTCAATGTAGATATGAAATTATAGTTTTTGTGAGCATTCTTAATATCTTATTGCATTATTGATATGAAAATAATATTGACAACTTAGACAAGTTATAAATATATTATTGATGACAATAAAGAGTTGAAATATTGTAACAAAATAGTATGACTAGATACATAGATCATGCCACACATAAAACTATTGGAGTATAAGAATTGAGTTGAGCATATTGAAGCCATGAGAAGTACATCTTTGCCACCTAAATGAAAAAAATTAATATAAAAAATAAGAAAACATGTGATAAGAAATAAAAAAGATCGATAAAAAATTGACATTTGCATCATTATTATATAATGCATGCACATTCTCAACATATAATTTTCCATCTCAAGTATGATAGCCAATAATCTTAACATATTGAAGCCTTCAATTTTGTATTTATTGTGACATATATAATTCAAATTACTTTATGGTAAAATATGGTGTGACCATGATTAGCATGTACAAAATAATGTATAGTGCAAAACATACTTGTACTACATTTTATATATATATATATATATATATATATATATATAAACTTATCCCATTTTAAATATTAGTATCTTCACAACATATTTCCTTTTTTTATAAATTACTATATATTAATATCCATACTAATTTAAATAAAAAAACTAAAATTCTAGCTTATACCCCCAATATAAAATAAGGGCATTGGCACATCATAAATAAAAGTCATTTCAAAAACAAATGCATTGTTGCAGTTGAATCATGCAACTCCATATTAATATTCAATTTTTGCACATGTCTCTCGCGAGCCCTTTCCCTTGCCTTGGCTCTGCGTTCAACTCTTTCTGCCTCATTCTCTTTGTGCTTCCTGCACGGTTCCGATTCCAAAAATTTGGACGGTGAAAGCTGATCCATTGCAGGCTGGGCCTGTTGCAGAAGCCATTCCACTAACAATGAATTAAAAAATTAAAATAGGATAAATATTTAAAACTACAGAAAACAAATTTAGTTTTTTCTCAGAAAATGACGAATCATAGGTTCTTAATTCAGATAACAGTTCATGCAACTTTTTAAATAGTTAACCATTTAAAAAAAAATGAAAATGAGATAAATATTTAGAACTATAGAAAACAAAAATTAACAATTTTGAAAAAAATGAAAATAAAAAATATTTAAAACGACAGATTTTTTTTTAAATTTTGAAGTTCTACAATTTTATAAATGATTTCCCTTCCCTGTATTTTTTGTGATCGACAGGTTTCTCATTTAAAATGTAAGCAGGGCACTGTTTTAAATGCACGGAACGGTAACGCTGTTTTAAATGTAAGCTGCACGGTAACGTAACACTGTTTTAAAATATAAGCTGCACGGTAACAGTAGCAGTGTGTACACGGGACAATAAACAACCGCAACGGAAAAGTGCATTGGGTGAACGGGAGTTGAAGGACAACTGGAAGGACTGGGCCCACATCCACCTAAGCAGTCAAAGCTTAGTGTGTGATGTTTAAGGCTGGCCCTTCTTGCAGGCGGACACTTAACACCAATAGCTGTGACGTTTGTCTTCAGCACGCTACCTGGCTCGTAGAACGTTGCTTTCCAAGGGAGGATGGAATTGGTCTGGACTCAGGCTGTTATCTGCGTTACTCCACTTCCCCTATCTTCGCCTTTTCCTCTTCTTCTTGTAAGTCCCTGCAATTTCGTCTGATTTCTGTGCACTTTTCGAAATTCGTTTAGAAAATTTAAATTGAACATAACTAACGTTTAAGCCTCGCGATCACAACACTGTACAATTAACTTGATATGATTGTTTGATTTATATATTTATTTATTTATTTATATTTACTCAGGGCCAGTCCTACCGCCCAGCAGCCGATTTCCTAAGCGGGGCCTTTCGAAGACTGCGGTCATCTTGGTCGAAACATTGGGAGGGGTGGCTCTCATTGCTTTGTTGTGGATGTTGTTTATATTCAGGCACTCTTTGCGAATGTTTTACAGAAACCTCCCTAGCCGCAGCCAGCATGAAGAAGCAGGTAATGGAATGCCGGCCTTCTATCAAAAATTTATAAATTCTACATTATAGGATATAGCCAGCGAAGGGATACTACGTTTTTTCCACGACCGAAGGATTTTAAAAACTTTTAGATATCCCAAACGTCCTTACAAAATATATCAGGATCCAATTGTGCTATGAATGTTCCTTTTCTGACTAAGCTCTGTTTCTGTGTTTATAATGTCCAATTGGAAGTAGCAGAGGTATACTTCGCTGCGGAGGAAGACAATAAGTGTATTCATCTATTGACGTACGATTCCCTTCGAGCGGCAACTAAAAACTTCGATGCAGTTATGAAAATCGGGGAAGGAGGATTCGGACAAGTTTATAAGGTATGATGACTGCCAATCCGTTAAAACTAAAGCAGACGTTTAATCCTGTTTTCTTATCAGATAATGTTTTTTTGTGTTTAGTAGGGAATATTTAGCGATCGCCAGGAGATTGCAGTGAAAAAGCTTTTCGTACAGCAGTTGACGAGGGCGTCGGACGAATTTCTTACAGAAGTGAAACTGATCAGTGCTGTTCGTCACCGTAATCTGGTTCGTTTGCTTGGGTGTTGCACACGAGGACTGGAGAGGCTGTTGGTTTACGAATTCATGCCAAATATGAGCCTTGACAAACATCTCTTCGGTTTGTCTAAGTCCATCTAAGAAAAATAGAGCAATAATTTTGGCTTTTTTTTTTTTCTGTTAATTGTAGCAGTCCCTTAAAATATTTTTCATAACCATTCTGGCAGCAAAAAGGGCGAAACCACTAAGCTGGGAAAAGAGATTTCAGATCATTTTGGGAACGGCACAAGGGCTTGCATATTTAAACGAAGAAAGCCGGCTTAAAATCCTGCACCGGGATATCAAAGCTGCAAATATACTCCTGGACAATGATTTTCAGGCCAAAATTGCAGATTTTGGATTGGCAAAGCTCTTTCCAGAGGACCAGTCACATCTTACCACAAGAGTCGGTGGTACCATGTAAGATATTCTTATTAATGTTTACCTTCCGTCTCTTCTTTGTTTAAATTGAATACATAGATATTATGATTGCCTGTGATTTCGGTACAATGAGAAATGTTCTTATTGCTGTTTAACTGCGCTTTCTCTCTTCTACGACTGAATACATAAATATTATGATTGCCGGTGATTTTGGTGTGTGGCAGAGGTTATACTGCACCGGAGTATGCTGTTCACGGTCAATTGACAGAGAAGGCGGATGTGTACAGCTACGGCATGCTTGTTCTCGAAATAGTGAGCGGGAGAAAGTACATAGACTCTACACTCCCACCAGACATGGAACTCCTTTTAGGATGGGTAAGCTTCAAAGAAAGGACATATTAATCATTTCTCTCTCATGCGGTTTTAAAAAAATCTTAATTGGGATATTTAAATTCTATGAGCGATAATTAGTGAGATAATTTAAAAAAGAAATTTGTGTTTAGCGCATATCATTTTGAAGTTGATGATATCATTATTAACTATTTAGAATTAAGATGGAAATTGATTTATATGCAGGCATGGAGTCTATATGGAAAAAATGAGGCATTTAGCGTGGTAGACCAAAGATTAATCGAGGAAGAGCCGGGATTGAATAAAAAAGAGATATTAAAGGTAATCCATATTGCCTTTCTGTGCACACAGGGAGCTCCTGAATTGAGGCCATTAATGTCAAAAGTGGTGTCCATGCTAACAAGCAATACAGATATTTTGGCTCTGCCCACTCGCCCTGCTTTTATTGACGACAACTCCACTGCAAACGGACTGGGCTCGGTTAATGTTGGGTGGATGGAAGGTTCATCGGTGGCATCTTCGAAAGCAACCATGTCGATCTCTCTCGAACCACGCTAAGACAGTGAATTCGATGCACTGATTCCTTTGTTCACGCTTCTTGCACTTTGATTCCAATTGAAACGAACAGCCAGTTTTAACCTCTGTTTCTCAGCTTGTTGTAGTTCTTTTCCTTGTGATTGTTATTCTGTCCCCCTGTTTATGCATTTTGAGGTGAAGTTGCTTTTTCCCGGGGCCAAATAAAATGCTATTGCCCTATTTTTAGGGTCTTCGCTATCTCTGCAATGTCTTTGATAGAGTTATAATATAAATGGTTGGTTGTTTTGGTTGACACTTTCTTATTCAACTTTGGCTTTATTTATTTATTTATTTTCATTGGTAATGCTATCTCACAATCTAATTTAAAAAAATAGTTTTAGGAATTGAAATATGAATTTTACAAATGTGATATATTTATGAGTATTCATTTTTCATTAAAAAAATTCTTACATAATCTAATCTACAAAGCATATTTTTAACAGTAAAATTATAAATTCTAGAAATATGATATGTTTCTGAACATAGTATATTATAGTTCTAGTGGGTAAATGATTATAGATAGGTTATGGTCATTAAATTATTCTAATATCAAATTGCACAAATAAGCCTTCATTTCAATTTATTAATTCTATTATCATTTAATTGCAATCAATCAATTGATTTATAAAATAATTCTTAGCATCCCATTATTTCACAAGACCCCTTAATCAACATATGCCTAAATAGTCAAGGACCTCCTAATAAGCTTATATATAAAATTCAATTAAAATAGATAAATATTTTTAATTATATCCATCTAAATTTTGATAAACAATTAAAGTCAATTAATAAAATTAGTGAACTAATTAATTAATAAAATTAGTTATCAATCAAATTCCTAAGTTGTTGGATAGATTAGTTGATTACTCAATTTATTAAGACAACTCTAGTGAACTCTAAACCAAACATTTAACTCTCTAATTTGATTGAATTATTCTTAATCATTTATACATTTAATTAAGAAATAATAAATCTAATAGTCCTTAAAAAAATTCATTAATTATCCGGAAAAGGATTTGAATCATTAGTATATGTTGACATCAAATAATCATTGTGTTGCTAAAGAACATACACAAATAATATTTTTTAAAATTTAAAAAATTGAACAAATTACGCGCGCACACACATGCACCCACTCACACTCACACTCACACTCACACTCACACTCACACATATACATATAGATACACATATATTACTTTCACTTTTTATAACTTTTTAAAATATACTAAATCCATCACATTATATTGATTAAGGAGTTTCTTTTTTTAATGAATTAAGCATTAGCATTAATTGTAGAGGATTCATACATAATTTAAAATAATAGTTTTTGGAGGATATAAAATCACTCCTGAATAAGTCAAATAGGCTGAGCCCGAATAGTAAACATAACAAAACATGGGAAAAGCCCAAAAGAAGAAAAACGCTAAACAATATTGCTGAACAATTCTTTTTTTATGAATTTACTAAGCTTATTGCTTTATAAAATTTAGGTTTGGATTAAATGAGAATATTTCATTTAATAAATAATATTTTCTTAAAATATAATAATTCATGAATTAAAATATATATGTCTTATAAAATTCATTATAAATATTAAAGAATTTTATTATTATTATTATATTACTAGAAGATGAAAAACATCTTTTATATGATGGCCTATGGTGGGTCTATCCCATGCCAAAAATAAGGTTTCATGATTTAATGTTGATGGCTCTTATGGAGAGGTGTCATATAGTTATCATCATATTTATATTAAAAAAAAGGGGAGATGTTGGTCACACTAGAAGATGTGTAGGATACTAGGACTTTTAGTGTAAGGCAAGATGGTGAGTCTAGTACAACCACATATATTGAGCATAGTTAATGAGTGTTGGTGTACTTAAATTTTAATTATACTTTACTTAAGCTTATTTAGGATAATGTATACATAGTAGTTTACATATGAGACACTTAGGTGGTTGCACCTTCATTAGCACATTGTGTAGGGGAAATTCTACTTCACGTAGTGATAGTTGTTATCACATTCCACTTTACATGTTGTCTCCACCTTTAGTGCACTTATCACATTATCATCATCCACATGCTACACACACTTCATTTTATAATGGAGGATTATCCACCTTTCATGGATGTGATTACACCTTGTGTAGGTGATAACTTATCTTCTCTTTATCACAGCCTCTTATTGTCTTGCCTATATAAACATGTAAATCTACATTGTACTCATCTAATGAGTTCAGTTACTCATCTAATATTTTTATATCTATTTCTATTCAATAGAACATTTTATCTCTCTTTTTCTATTCATTGGAATCTTGATCCTGGTTCGTTTTCATTTTTATTTATACATGCAAATTCTTACATTGTATCATACTAATTCCTATAATAAGAATCATTTGTGTTGTGCCATTTGAGTCATAGTATAATATTATAGAGGTTGCATATATACATATTTAATGCTACAAAGTCCCATTGATATTCAAGTATCCTATGATTAATATTGATCACTACTATCACTACTAAAGTATCACCAAATATGAAAGGCATACACTTGCATGAGGTTCTCACATGTACTATCTAGGAGATGGAAAATCATAGAAAAATCTTTACCTATTAATGGAGTAGTTTGGAAAAAATATATATTATGATCTTAGATGATATGTTCACTATGAGGAATATACCTTGCTAACCAAGAGACTTGCTTAGGTGGGGAAATTTGAGCATATTAGATGTGCACAAGGATTGTTAGGTATCTAATAAAAATCAATTGGTAAATCCTGCAAGAACATCTCTATAAACTAAGGAGACCATGGAAAATAGGCAATTTTCTATATCTGAGAGTTATATTTGATAGGTTAGAGCCTACAAATATTTTCTAGATCTATCCTCTCGCCCTATTTTTTTAATTTTGTCATGTATTTTTAAGGATTTGTTTATACGTATTTAAAGATGTATCCTATAGAATGATAATTTTATTTACTAGATGTATATATCCTTTATGAGGACCCCTTTATCCTTGTTGAAATAAGTATTCTTTACAATGATCTCATTTTTTCTTGGAGCTATGTATCCTTTATAAGGATATCTTCCTATCTTGGATGCATATATTTTAGTTATGGGTATATTCTTTGCTCTCTCTCTCTCTCTCTCTCTCTCTCTCTCTCCCTCTCTCTCTCTCTAGTGCAGGAGCGCCCATAATAAATGATGATTCATCAAAGTCCTAGGAACATCTAGATTAGGTTAGTTCTATCATCTAGGCATCTAGCCCAAATTGTAAGACCTAGTTCCAAGATTGGCACAATTATAAGCCCTTGGTCAACTTTGGTCAAAGATGGTCAAAGGGCCTAAAATATTAGGATTTTTCTATTTTCATGTTTTTATTGTTTTGGATCCATTTTGGATCATTAGACTTAGGTGTGGACCAAGTTGGGTCACCTAGGATAGAAAAGTTGCTAAAAAGTTGTAAAAGTTGCTTTGCAACTTTGACAACTTTTGCTAAAAGTTGTAAACAACCTCTTAACGGTCATATGGTTTGAAAATAAGTTTTTAAACAATGGGGGAGGCCTTCATAAGCCCTACCAAGTGATTGTAAGGTAAGAGGATGTAATTTGGCATTTTAAATCAATAAAATATAATGATTTCTTTGCAAATCCTGAGAATAGTTGGAGTGTACGGACTGGTATGAATAAGAGGGCATGAATCTTTGAAGATAAAAGTTTTCTCTATGAATCTACTTTCATTTTCAATTGATTTCATGCTTTGATCAATTCTAGTTTGGAAGTTATCAAAGTTATTGCCTGACTGCCTGGATTGTAGGCCTAAAACCAAGGTTTCAATTGGTTTTGTGTATTCTAATCGATTCCACCATGGGAATATGATGCCCCTTGGTGGAATTCAAGTTTTTTTCATTTACTTTAAGATTATGCAGGTTAGAGGTGGTAACTTACAAGGAGATGAAATTTCCATGATGCCCTAGGTGTACATCCCTATGTGTGCACCTACAAGTGACTGAGTATAGCTAGCATAACTATTTTTTGGGGATTCACCAAGACCTCAAAATCAGGATTTAAGGTCCTTATGTATACCCTCACATGCTACCATAATTGGTTTGGGCATTGGTTCGGAGGAAATAGCACTTTTAGTGCAATTATAGACCTAATTAGGCCTAATAGCCTTGCCTAGATTCGGTGTTTTCCTACTCCACTTTCAGTTTCACATTTTGGTTCTTGGATATGATCCCTAAAGCCCAAAGGGGTATCTAAATCTATAACTTGTTTAGTACATTGTATGGAAGTATTTTGGTCTTGGATCAAAATCTCTCCTAGGAAGGGCTACAAGCCTGATTATGGAGTTGTGAAGCAACTATATTATATGGGTTTCTCTTAAGTGAAAGAACCATTGGAACTAATTGAATAGGACCTAAATAGGCCAGATCCATGAGCATAAATCACCCCTAGTCCTACTAGTCATTTCATGGGGTTTGTTCTGAAATTGGGTTAATTGTGCTTCATAGCTAGTCTTGGTTATTGGTAATTGGGACTTGGTATAACCTAGTGATTAGGTTTCCCTTAGTCTTTTGAGTGTATGATAACCTCATCCCTTGTCCTTGGTACACTTGTGATAGGTTTAGGGAACTTTACTCCATAGTTTGGGTATATAAGGGACCAATCCCTTAACCATCATTCACTGTTTCAAGCTTCCTGCTGCCCACTTTGCATCAAGTGGTATTAGAGCTATGTCTACTCTTGAGGATGAAGAGATCCTTGCAAGAGTCAAAAATAGTTAATTAGAAAAGATGGTGAGAGCACAAAGGGCAAAAAATATAGCCTTAACTAAGAGGCTCCAAGAAATTTCAAGAAGTTAGATAAGGAGAAAGAGGATGGGTATGAAAATGAACAATGGAGTGAAGAGGAGGAAGACACCTCTAATTAGAACATCCCTATAGACCAAAGACCTCTCATTGATTCCTTAAGATACATGGGAAGAAGGACCATAGAGGAGAAGATAGACTTACTGGTTTTCAATGGTAAGATGAATGCAGATTTGGCCTTGGATTGGATAGAGGCCTTGAAAATATTCTTTTCAAATGTGAAGACATCCCTAAGAAGTAGAGGGTCAAAGTTGCAAGGTCCAAGTTGAAGGGATCAATCCCTTAACAAAGATAGTGGGAAGAACTTTAGAGGGAGAGGAACCTCTTGGAAGAAAGAACAAAATGGTGGCAGCATCAGTAGGACCCCTGACCAAGAAGACAAAGAAAATAGTGATTCAAAATCAAGAGGGAACTATAGAGGAAGGAGACCCTTCAATAGAGGGAGAACAAATATAGGGAGAGGAAATGGACCCCTAAAATGTTACTACTACAATTAGTTAGGACATCATGCAGGAAGGTTCCCTGAGAAGAGGAATAATAAAAATCAAGGTGAGAGAAGAGCACAACTCATTCAAGAGGACAAACAAGAATATAATGTAGATACAAGGGACTTAGAACTAGAAGGAGTGTGTTTGATGATGAGATAAGGATTTCTTCAAGTGCCACAAAACCAAGAACCTCCACAAAGGAAAAACCTCTTTAGGACAAAGATCAAATGCCAAGAAAAATTAGTATGGTATCTTCCAACCATCTTTGTGCAAACTTGAAAAATCTCTGCAAAATCAGGATCATCAGGGTATAGGTGCTTGAGGGAATCAATTCCCACACTTTGAAGTTGTATCTCTTGAACTAGACCAACCCTCTTGCTAAGGGCATCTACAACTTCGTTTGCTACACCCTTCTTGTGCTTGATGTTGAAGGTGTAGGCCTGCAATTGTTCCATCCATTTAAGATGTCTGATAGAGAGCTTTTCCTATGAATTGAGAAACCTTAATGCATGGTTGTCAGTATATACCACTAATTATTTGGGAATTAGATAGTGCCTCCATTTCTTGAGGGCTTGGACCATGGCATAGAGTTCCATGTCATAGGTTGAGTACTTCCTTTTGGCCTCATTTAATGTCTCAGAGAAGATGGCAACTGGCTTAGGACTGCACCTATGGATAAGTTACTTACATCTATCTCCATAGTGAAGACCTTTTTGAAATTAGGTAGAACGAAGATAGGGTATTGGGAAACTCTATTTTTTAAGTATTGAAATGCATCATTTTCTTCCTTTATCCAAGCAACCTAATTCTTTCTACCTCCTTTAACAGTGTCAAGCATTGGTCCCTTATATACCCAAACTATGGAGTAAAGTTCCCTACACCTATCACAAGTGTAGAAAGGAAAAGGGATGAGGTTATCACAACCTCAAAAGCCTAAGGGAAACCTAATCACTAGGTTCTACCAAGTCTCAATTACCAATAACCAAGAATGGCTATGAAACACAATTAACCCAATTTGAGAACAAACCCCATGAAATGACTAGTAGGACTAGGGTGACTTATGCTCATGGATCTAGCCTATTTAGGTCCTATTCAATTAGTTCCAATGGATCTTTCACTTAAGAGAAACCCGTATAACATAGTTGCTTCACAACTCCATAATCAGGCTTGTAGCCCTTCCAAGGAGAGATTTTGATCCTAGACCAGAATACTTCCATGCAATGTATTGAAAAAGTTGGAGATTCAGATACCCTTTTGGGTTGTAGGGATCATATCCAAGCACCAAAATTTGAAACTAAAAGTGGAGTAAGAAAACACCTAGTCTAAGCAAGGCTATTAGGCCTAATTAGGTCTACAATTGCACTACAAGTGCTATTTCCTCCAAACCAATGCCCAAACCAATTATGGGAGCATGTGAGTGCATACATAAGGACCTTAAATCCTGAGTATGAGGTCTTGGTGAATCCCCAACAAATAGTTATGCTGACTGTACTCAGTCACTTGTAGGTGCACACATAGGGATGTACACCTAGGGCATCATGGCAATTTCACCTCCCTGCATGTTACCACCTCTAACCTACATAATATTCAAGTACATAAAAAAAAATTTATTTCCACCAAGGGGCATCAAATTCCAATGGTGGAATCGATTAGAATACACAAAACCAATTGAAACCTTGGTTTTATGCCTACAATCCAGGTAGTTGAGAAAAAAATTTGATAACTTAAAAACTAGAATTGATCAAAGCATGAAATCAATTGAAAATGAAAGTATATTCATAGACAAAAATTTTGTCTTTAGAGATTCATGCCCTCCTATCCATACCAGTCTGTACACTCCAACTATTCTCAGGATTTGCAAAGAAATGGTTATATTTTATTGATTTAAAATGCCAAATTACAACATCTTACCTTCTACTCGCATGGTAGGGCTTATGAAGGCCTCCCCCATTGGTAACAAACTGATTTTTAAACCATATGATGGTTGGGGGGCTTACAACTTTTGGCAAAAGTTGTCAAAGTTACAAAGTAACTTTTACAACTTTTTAGTAACTTTTCTATCCTAGGTGACCCAACTTGGTCCACACCTAAGTATAATGATCCAACATGGATCCAAAAAAATTAAAACATGAAAATAGAAAAATCCTAAGATTTTAGGCCCTTTGACCATCTTTGACCATAGTTGACCAAGGGCTTATAATTGTACCAATCTTGGAACTAGGTCTTACAATTTGGTCTAGATGCCTAGATGATAGAACTAACCTAATCTAGATGCTCCTAGGACTTTGATGAATCATCATTTTATTGTGGGTGCTCTCTCTCTCTCTCATCACCCTCTCTCGCCCCCTTATATATGAATTTGCCAAAACAAATACTCTATTTTTTTAATAGAGTTTAAATTTAATTTTAAAACAAAAAAAAATTAATATAAAAAGTTTGGGGAAAGGAGGGGGGTGAAGCCTTTCCCCAGCTCCCCCCTCTCTCTTTTATGATCTTCCTCCATTAGAAAAGCTTCCATACTTGTAACATGCAACAAAAATGGAGAAGATATAAGAACAAATAGAGGGATGGTATATTAGTAAATTATAGAGTTGATAGATTAGATATTTATAAATTTTTATTTTTAATTAGATTTCAAAAGGTTATCAATTTTAGTTAATTAAGTTGTATTTTTTGAATTCTTAAGGGAAATATGATTTCCCATTTAATTTTATTAATTCCAATAAATGAGGTATTTTCATGTAACTCAATTTAAATGGGTTACTATTTAGATTTTTTATTCCAATAGATTATTAATGTTGGATTGAAGTTTATTTAAAACTTTATTGTTAAGAGAGTTTATTCTAATAAATTTATTAAAGTAAGTGGTGTAGGAGCACCTAGGGTCTTTGGTTTACCCTATACTAATTTTGTGTTGTAGGTGACCTTGGCCAAGTAATTGATCAATAAGGACTAAATAAGAGTTCAAAGTGTGTAAGTGTATCTTATAAATTCCTTAGGGTGTGTGGGCAAGTGGTTTCCAAAGTCTACCTAGGACTTGTCTTAGTTTTGGTTTTCTATGTTAAATGGCTAGATGGCTTGATAGTTGTAGACAAAAGATGGAGGGCTTTAAGGATTGGAAAACACAATCCAAGACCATGGAAGTGAAGAAAAAAGACTAGAGAGTCAAGGTTCAGGAGGAGAAGAGGTGGTGAAAACTTTTGAGGTTTTTTTAATCCAAGTTTCCATTATAATCAAAAAAATCTTGTAGCCCTTAAAAATAGGCATAAATATAGAAAAGTGGTGTACCTACTAGGTGATACTTGGAGACCTCAAAAATCCTTGAGATCTTCAAAAAGGATATCTAGAACACAAATTTATATGGGGCCTTACTTGGAAAGTTGCAGAGCTATTGTCCGAGAGGAGTGTTTGGTGACCTAATTAGGCCTAAAAGGCTACTAGCCTTTTTGGATAAGTTTGAGGAGATCGATTGCTAAACCTAGAAGGTTGGAAGAAAGACCAACTCTAAGCTAGTGAAATTTAACAATTAGGAAACCTTCCATCTTATTTGTAGTAGAACCAATTTTGATGGTGTATGAAGATGGAGTTGGTGAGTTGAGTCCATGAAAGGTGAATGGAGATAGAGTTGGATTTGCACTTGGTAGTGAGGTCTTGGTGAAAGGAGTGATTGAGGGAAGAGTTCCTCTAGTGTAGGGTCTTAGGAAGAACCCTAGAAAGGTCAAGATAAATACTTTGAAGGAGTCCTAAGGAGTTAGGACTTAGTGTCAAAGAGACCTCCCTATTAGTAAGTTTATTATTTATGTAATGAAATTTATTACTTAATGATTTTAGTAAGTCTCAACCCATGTTCAGGTATGAATAATCATTTAATCAAGATTAGACTATATAGTATTAAGGGGAAGATTCTTATCAATCTTCATAGATATTTTATTTCTAACTTTTATAAACATTTTAATTAGGTTATTTAATTCTAGATGATTATCGAACCTTAGTAAACATAGACTTATGGTCTACTCAAACCTAGCATTATTATAATGGTAATGATTTATTTGGTTTAAGTGGTTTTATTACATTATTTTTACAAGACAATTTAAACGTTAATGATAAGGGTCGCATAACTCATTTTAGTTATCCATTTCGAGCGCAACTTATCTCAACTCAACTCAATGCTAGAGTTAAATTAACTTCTCAAACCTGTTCAGGGTTCTCAACTATAACTATAGATAGTAAACTATAATTTGTTAGTCAACTTAGATAACTTTAGCATTGAAAAAAAATTGTTGTGTTTTTGCCCAACTTTTGGTTATGGAAAGACCCAAGGAAGTAAATCAAATTAAAATAGATATATAATATTTTCATATGAGAATAATATTTTATTGGTTATGAGGGAATAATTTTTATGTCATCCTTTTGGGATTGTTACTAGAGGTGGGGTTAGGGTTAATGTGTATGTTTCTTTACCAAGTGCATACTTTTATGGTGTGTGGAAAGACAAGAGGAGCTATTACATGACCAATCTCCAATAGATATTAAGTTGGGTAGAAGGTGCAAGGTGAAAAGAGAGTGAGACATCTTCCATGATCTGTTGTTTGGGTGAGATGGATGGTTTTTTGTTTGTGTGTTGAATAAGAAACAAAGGTTAGCATCTGATTGGTAAAGCACTTGAAGTTGCAGCAATTGAAGTACTCCACTAATGGGAGTATAGGAGAAGGTAGTTGCAAGGATAGTTCCGTGTCCTTTTGAAGGTGAACCTGATGACAAAAGAAAGTGGAATGGTAAGAGACAAAGATGACACAAAATAAAGGATATAATTTTTTTCAAAGAAATGATCACTCCAAGATAGAGAATTTGTTGTAGGTTGAGCTACAATATGTTTCCAAGGGACTTGGAAAATTTTATAGGATAGTTGTATGGTGCAGAAACCCCTAGCCATGGAGATAATCTATGAGGTTAAAATGCATTTATATTTATTTTAAATATTTCATCTATGATTGTAACATCACAAAAAACCATTTGTATCAAAACAATTCATGTTGTAAGTGTTGATGAGTCACTTTCTACAAAGAGGCATAAAAGGTCATGAATAAGTCAAAGTTAGTCAAAGGGTCAAAATATATAAAAAAAGATTTAAAATGTTGTAATTTATTTTATTTATTTCATTTTTTCATGTTTGAAGTGTCCAAGAAAGATATGATCAAATTTGGTAAGGTTTTCTCAAAAGTGAAACAAAGGATGTAAAATAAAAGCCACCAGTCTAAGAAGTGGTTAGGTAGTTAAAATGAGTTACAAATGTTTTCAAAGAGTTTATAAATTTATGTATTGTCAAAATTAAGGAGAGAGAGCAGTTTGGAGAGATCTTGTCAAGGTGAATTCATCAAAACCTCAAACTGTCCAATGGTTTTGAGTAGTTTGTAACTAGTTGCAGAGCCATGGAAGCTCAAATAGATTGTAATTTAATGTGTAAACCATGTTGGAAGGTAGAATTTAATAATGAAATATCTTTTATTTGGATTAAGTTTCATTATATTTTGTATTGCATTTTGAAATTTATTGATGTTTTTTTGTCGGCTACCTAGAACCCTACCAAGGGTAACCTATTTTAGAAAAACCCTCTTAACTTTGGTTTCAACAATTGGCTCATAGTATAAATTATAGAAATGTTCTGGAACTAAGTAATCTACAATTTGACCAGAGTAATTGACTTCATGATGATATTTGTAAAAGTTATTAATGACTATTTTCTGCAATTTATAGTAAAAATCAGATTGTGATAGTTTTCTAAGTTGATATTTCCTTTGATTAACAATGTTGTGTTTAAGAAGGCACTAATAGATGCTTGGGTGATCAGTTAGTTGAATATTTTTTATTCCTTAAAAGAATGTGATTAGATAATAGGTCTAGTATTTGAAGTCTTCCATGTTATGATTTGGTCATGTGTGTCACTATTTTACAAATCTGAGTTCTACGATAGACAACAAAGTGAGATTTATAGATGTTAGTTGCTAACAAAAGAGGTTCATTTATGTAAGGTGTTTCCCCTATTTGTGAAATGTATAGACAACATCATGAATGTCTTGGAAGTCCAAAAGTGCTAGTTGTTTTTCTTTTTATGAAAGTTATGATCAGATTAATGGATGGGAATTTAGTTGGCTTAAATTAGAAATTACAATCCTACTAGGACACCATCAAATAGTAGAAGACATTGTGTATTTGGAGTTTTTATTCATTCTTGAATTTTTGGTTAGTCCTAAGATGTATTTAAGACTAGTTTTGTGTCAGATTTAATAGTGAAATGGATATTAATTTATTGGAGTTAATAAAGTGCACATGTGATAGGTTGAAGTTATTTTAAGATACTTTGGAATTTCTTAGATTCTATATGTATTAGAAGTCCTAATTGTGTCCTATGGATGGTTGAATACTGATGATATCAAACAAAGGTTGTCTTATGATTAAAAGATACTTGTGAAAGCATTTTGTTACCTTGAAGTGTGGATGAATTCCATTGTATTGACATTGTCTAAATGATCAGATTGTGTTGAGAAGGTAATTTAATCTTATTATATGCCTCTTGAATTAGGTTAAAATTATTGAATTATCTTTTGGTCAATCACACCCTTGAGTATTTTGTGGTTTGTATTTGATTCTCTACATCATATTGGTATTAGAGCTAGAAGACGTTGAGTGTGTAGATAGATTGCCGAAGGAGGAAATCCTCACCAAGACCTAGTTAAAAGATTTGGATTTTGCGCCGCTAAGTTTTTTTGGTTGCAAGTTCTTGTTCCATCTACCTGCAAGGAAAATATTTCTGAGGTTGTGTGTGTGAAGACAAGAGGATGTCTTTCATGACCATTCTCCAATAGAGATTGAGAGAGAGAGAGAGAGAGAGAGAGAGAGAGAGAGAGAGAGAGAGAGAGAGAGAGAGAGAGAGAGAGAGAGAGAGAGATCTTCTAGGATATGTTGTTGGGTGATATTGATTGTTTGTTGTTTATGTGGTGAAGAAGAAAGAGAGGTGGACATCTGAATAGTACAATAGTTGAAGCTATAGCCATTGAAGTACTCCATTGATAGGAGTATAGGAGAATGTACTTGCAAGGATAGTCTTGTGTCCTGTTGATGGTAAACTTAGTGAAAAAAGAAAGAGGAAGGGTAAGAGGAAAAGTTGAAGAGAAAGATGAAACCAAATCAAGGATAGAAATAGTTGGAAAGTTGGCTATACTAGCATATATGACTTGATATAGTGTTGTCATTATGGCAACAAATTCATATAGTAGTTTGGAGTCAGCACACTTGATGGGAAGATCAGAAATCAGCTAAGTGTTGAAGACTAGACAGTGCACAAAGTTCCTAAAGCTCAGAGCATCAGCGCACATGAGTATGATGGAGTTATGGTATGCACCCTAGAAGATAAGTTGGTTACACTATATTCATGCTTATTCTATGAGCGCATGATCAGATATGCAAGTATGAGAAAGATACAGATAGTTGAAGTTACACAACTAGTATGTGCCAGAGAAGAATAGAGTAAGCAGTCAACTGTTAGCATTTTTTATTTGTAGTTATATTCTAATGATGTAAAGGCTATGTGCCTATGGTAATTAGGTTTCTGACATGTACATATATTTTTTTGTAAACACACTTGAGACAATTCAATTGGAAGCATTGTATGTAATAGGTTTAAGGGTAGATCTAGTTGTTTGTTTTGTATGCACATATAAATATGAGATGTGCCCATTGTAATTAGCATGGAAGTTGATATAGAGTTGTGATAAGAAGAGAAGAAGTGTGCAAAGAGACTATAAGATGTATTAGATCTTTGCAAGAATTTAAAGCATCAGTGCATGAAAGGAACTTATCTGACAAGCAGTGTCACGGTGACAGTTCATCGAATAGATATAGTGTGTATTTGAGATCAAAAGGTTGTAGCCTTCACAACTTGAGAAGTGAGCTCTCAGATAGTGTATCCACTACCCTAACATGGAATATTGTAAAAGAATCCTAACAAGGTCCGACCCTTGACAAGGTCTACTATACTTAATACATTGTAAAGCAACTCCTAACAGGATTAAGGATCTTCTAACAAGGATCATAAAACACTAGTACAGAATATTAGTGGGTGTCAATTCCCATCGGGGTTTTTATTTTTTTGGGTTTCCCCATAACCATATTGGTGTTATGTTTTGATTTCATGTTTCATGTTTATTTGGATGTTCATTTCAATACTTAAGCATTTAAGTTCAGTTTAAAGATTAAGTGAAAAGATAAAATACAGTGAACACTGATTCACCCCCTCTCATTGTTCCCATTCCTAACAATTGGTATCAGAGCTTTGGTCCTTAGCAAAGAAGTTTAACCACTCAAGGAGATCACAGACAAAGCAAAAATGAAACATCTAAAAAGAAATCTTGAAGCTGCTCTTGAAGACCTGGACAAATCAGAAAGAGAAATTGAAGAACTAAAAGAAAAAGTTAGTGATGCTCAATTAGTTATCAAAAGGATAAGAAAGGATTTGAAAGAATGCTCTACCAGTGATCTAGGAGCAATGGTCAAGAAGCTAAATGGAGAAAATGCATCCTTAAAAGAACTAACTTAAGAATTTGATGATAAGCTGATTAACAATCAGGAAGTCTATGAAGAGCAGGTTAAAGAGAACCTTCAACTCAATGAAGAATTAAGACAAGCAAATATGGAAATCTTGGAGCTAAGAAATAGAAAAGAAAGCTTGGAATCTGAATTGAAAGAAGCAAAGAATCACATTGACAAATTACACACCAGTTATGATTTGATAGAATCTCAATTGTATGCAAGATGGGCTAAAGGAGACATTAGCTGCATTGGATACAATGAAGCACAAAATTAGATTGACAACATGCGAGAAAGAATGAATACACAAAAAGACTCTACTGATACTAAGAAGACTAAAGATCAAACTAAAGATAATAGTGAACCACCTAAGAATGAGCACAAGCCAGTAGACCATACTTGTTATGCATGTAACAAGCATGGATATATAGAAAGAAACTACATAGAGGTAAGACCTTTTAATGGTTACTCCTATTCATGCAATAAATTTGGTCAAAGAGCTATGAATTGGAAGACAAGTCAGAAGAAAAAGACTCAATATAATCAAAGAAATCAAAATCAGTCAAATGTAAGAAGTTCTCAAAATGTTACATGTCAGATATGTAACTATAATGGTCACTCAGCTAGAAAATGTAAAATGGTGACTCATGTCAATGCGTTGAGAAATATAAGGCCTCCAATCATTTTTCACTCTTGTAACAAGGCTGGACACATCTCAAAGTTTTATAGATGAAGGACTCAAGGTCAGGAAAGCCCTAAAAAGCCTAAAGAAGCAGTATTGGATCCTAAAGTAGAAGTTAATTTTGTGAAAGATTCAGAAGATGCGAGCTTGATTTGGTTAGAAGCAAAGAAGGACAAGGTTGATGAGTACGTATTGGATGCAGCCATAGTGGATGCACCCTCTACATATGGATGAATGGCCCTTAGGGTCATAGGGTGAGCTAATTTAGCTCTAGACCCCTACATAGCTGGTATACTCACTCTTAGAGTATGCACCTTTGGACTTAAGCTTTTGGAGACTAGAGGAACCTTTGTGCAAGAGCGCACTAGCTGATTATTTGTAGAATGAAAGTTAGGAATTTCCTAGTGATAGCCTAGTTTACACAACAAGCATTAATGACAGAATTTCTACTTTAAAGTACATAGAAGATAGAAGATCTCTCATTACATTCATATTGAGAGTGATTGGAAAGTAGAAGAACCCTAGTAGTTTATTGAGAAGCATTTTAGTTTGATTCATCAAGTGACTTGCTGTGCAATTGATCAGTTGCAAAAACCCTAGTTCATCGTGTTGATTCAGAATCTCTTAGAAACCTTTGAGAAAGTGTTATACAAGTAAGTGATAGCTACTCCTATAGTATTTGATGTTGCAGAAAAGAAAAGATATGTGTTTAAGAGGCATCCATTTAAATCAACACAAGATGACCTAGAATGCGCATTCTCTCGCATGCCTATTAGCATTATGCATGTCAACGACATTAGGGCATACATCTATTGCAAGAAAGAACTGGTAGGATTAGATAGATTAAGGGCACATATGGAAACTATGCTAACACCAGACAAAACCTTCATGGATGAGTATGTGTGGTGGAATAATCACCCTATAGTGGAGTATGCTATGGCATATGAGTTCTATGAATCGGAACAAATCAAGATTCTACTGAGTAGGATTCATGATGACCTATTTTAGATAGGTGAAGTGCCGGTCAGAATTACTAGTAACCTAATTCATGAGATGACAAGCCTCTCAAAGATAGGCACCATCCTTCCAGTGGGAAAAGATGTGAGGAAGATTGTTGAACAGACTTACAAGTCAAGGAGTGATAGGCACAGATTGACCATAGAGCCTATTGAGCAAGATGACATCAAATTGATGTCTATGATACTTGGATACAAGTTTCAACACACCAGTAGGGTAAACAGTGTCTCTATAGCCACAATTCTTGTAGCCATAAGAATTGTAAATGAGAATGGAGAGTTCAACCTGTGTGAAATCTTACAGGCACAAATAATTGACAACATCAAGGCAATCAAGCATGATAAGACCAAGATATTTAGATTTGGGTCTTTAATCATTTATATGTATTTTCACATTTGGAAAAGTATCTGATTTGTATCTAGACAAATCCATTCCCACAATTCCACAAATATCTCTCAAGGCATGTATTGAGAGGACTTTGAAGGACTACATGACACTAGAGTTGAAGACATTCAAATCTAAGATTCAGATGAGGTATAGGATACTAGAGAAGATAGTTGAAAAGTACAAGGATACTATTTACTTCATGATTGATACAGACACAACATGCATGGAGGCAGTTGAACCAAGAAGAAAGTGGATTCATCCACTAGGATATGAAGTGGAAGAACCTATTCTAGAGGCTTATGATCAATTTCTATTAGTAGCACCTAAAGACCCTAATGAGCCAAGATGGGGAACCTATGAGGAGAAAACAAGAGAAGTTGATGCAGTGTTAAACAATGCAGCAACAAAAAGGAAGGTTGCTAAGGTTACCTCAAAAATCTTGAGAATTCATGGAGTGTCTCAAGAAGACATAGACAAAGCAAGGGAATAAAATCTTTCTTTAGAAATTGAGAGCACAACAACAACAAAGACTGAATCAGATGATCCTAAGTTGAAGAAGGTGAAGATAGAAAAATTTGATGAATAAAAGGGTAAAATTGATGTTACCCCTTCTACACCCAAAGAAACCATTGACCTTACTACTCCTCCTGAGTATAAGGCAATGCCGAAGAGGAAGAAAGAGATCAACATTGGTCATCCATCCTCAAGAGTAACAAGGAACAAAATTAACTCACAAGAACCTCTTGAAGTAAGTTTCAAACCTAGTCTCAGTGTGCTAAGTGCAAGAATAATTGATGAGGGTAGAATTGATCAAGTAGAAAAGTTCTATGAGAAATACAATGAGATTCATAAATCAGAGCTATATGGAATGATAGTCAAACACATGTTGAAGTTCAAGAAGACAGTCTTGGAACTAAAGACCATGATTCCTGATAATGTATGGAATATCTTAGGATTTCAAAAGAGACAAGCTATTGAAGAAGATCTAAGGATAAGGGAAAAGACTCTTGCTGATACCTTTCTATTATGTTCCTTAGAAGAGAAATCCTTGTTGTTAGACTTAGTGAAGCCACATCTTAGAACAAAGTCAAGGACCTTGCACATAATGGACAAGAACTATGATCTTGTTGTAAAAGAAATAGAGAAGGCATTTGAAAAGGTTTTCATGAATAGGCACATGTATCCATCTACTACGCCCATAGCTCAAGTACCCTTAAAGGAAGTCAAGATGGAAAAGCCCACTAATGCATTAGTGACAAGTCCTTAGGACTTAGTGCTTGTAGTTGAAACACAAATAGAGGCAAATAAGTCTGCACCCATGACAAAGTCACTAAAGGATAGCACCATTATCATTGATAATGTAGAGATAGCCATGGAGGCCACTAACACTAAATTGGACAAGTTGAAAGAAGCTTTTGTGAGCACACAAGAAGCTAAAATTTTATGTGGTAACAATTCTCCCAATCCGCAAGAAATAATGATTGAAGATATGACAAATGTGGAAGAAGAAAAAGAAAAAATAGAAAAAGAAGAAGAAAAGAAAGGAAAAGAAAAGATGGAAGAAAAGAAAGAAGGAAAATAAAAAGAAATAGAAAAAGAAGTAGAGAGAAATGAACCATCAGCTGAAGTGATCAAGTTAAGTTATGGACAGTACTCCTATCACTCTACTTCCCTCAACAACATTATTGTCAAGTTTGACTCCTGACACAACCAGTTTGGATTCATGGGGAGAAGAAGACCTGATTAAGTTCAGCGTCTTAGCTATGGAGAAGGCTAAGGAGAAACAAGTGATGAGGAATCTCATCCTTGTAGAGTCAGTGAACATCTTGAACAACTTGTTACCAATAGACAAGAAAGTGTCCAAGGTACACTCCATTGATGATGTCAGCTCAGTGATTTCATAGTTTAAGAATAGTTTCTCTAGCCTGGAAGAATCTGCATCCTTGGTTGTAGAGGATAATTAATTGAAGAAGAGATTGAGTGAATTGATTAGAAACTATGCACTTGACCTAAGCTCACTAAAGTTTGGTCAAGCATCTTTGAGGGATTTTATAGAAAAAGGCAAAAAAATCATTGTTGACTGTATGAACCAGGACAAGCTGACTGGTGATCTATACAAGAAGATTCAAGAGGCTAAAGCTATGATAGATAGCATAAGGAAATTAGTGTAAGATCCATCAGTTGATGTGAACATGTGCAATAATGTCTACCAAGGACAGATAGATAAGTTTGAGAAGGTAGAAAAAGAGATGACCAAGATAAGGGCTAGACAGATTCAGCTAAGGAATGCTCTTGCACCCTCATAAGACATACTTAATCAGAATATCAAGGAGATTGATGCCACCATGGTGACATATGATTAAGGTCCTAGTACAGATTTGGAGAAGATGGAGAAGCTATAGTATGCATTATGTGCCTATTGGTTGTTCCCTTTGATTTTCAACTTGTAGATTTATACTTTGATGGATAAATTTAATATAACTTTGACTCTATCACCACTCCAAAGTCTACAAGGAAGAGGTCCAATTAACAAGGATCAATAGATCCTCCTACACTTCAAGCCTTAAAGCTCAGGTGGGTGTACCCTTGATTCACTTCTTCAAAGGAATCCAAAATAATATACAACTATACCCCTTACTAACTAATTGAAAGATATTATCATTTAAATGTGTGTGATTGATGATGATGGACTGCCTCCAGAGAATAGACCAATGCCTTAACTAGGGAATAGAGTCATTCAACCAACATATATCAAATGCAGACCCTAACTCAAAAACACTTGAATTCAAGATAAGTGCTTTGCCTATTATCCCTCTCCATCACATACCATGACATCAAATTCTTATCTAGCTATGAACTCACTGAAACTACCTGAAAGACTTTAATCCTAACTTTGTTAGAAACTCAAAGATAGTTTCAAGATACTCTTTGTTTACCATATGCTAACCCACTTTGTGAAATCAACATATATGAGCTCAAGTACAAGACAAGAAGACACACACAAATATGCAATTGGAATCTGAATGTATTCTCATTAAAATTTGCAGAATCAATACATTATCAAACAAAAAAATACTAAAGAAACAAACCCAAAACCTAGGCTCTTTGTTCAGTATAATACCATCAAAAACAACCAAGGACCAGAAAGAAAACTTTTTGGAACCCCTTAGTCATCTTGGAAACCCAAAACAGGTTGCAACAAGCTACAGATGACTAGGGTTAGGGTTTTTACCCACCACACCAATTGAAACAGTCAAAAATTAATGCAAGGGATGAAAAACCAAGCAATCCAATCAGAATAGATCCAAGAACAACTTCCATTAATGAAAAATCTCAAAGTACTATACCAGAGATCATGAATCTACCATGAAAAATGATCAAATCAGCCACCTGCAACATGCCTCGAGCACAAAACCATGCTTCCTTATGGCACAGGACTCCTTTGCAATTAATCATGGGGCCTCAAGACCACTCTGCAATAGTTGGCAACCAATTCCAGCTGCTTAAACATTCAATTTTGGTCCTTTCTATCATCTCAAACCCTCAAAAATTCAAACTCTGGTATCAATGATCACCTCCATGGCACCGGTAATGTATCAACAGTCCACGTTCAAACCTGAGTCAACTTTATATCAACACCATTGGATCTCTTTATGTTTTGTGGGCTCATAAGCTTAACCTCTAATAGGAATCTTGGTTTAGATTTGGCAAATCAGCGAACACACATGAAAAATTGACCTCATTAGTTATCTGGCAATTTGGCGACAACAAGCTAGTCTCGTGTTTGCTAAATTATTTAGGGCATCACCATTTTATTTGGAGACCATGTGAACACTGTATTTGCCAATTAGCTAAACCTCAGAGACCTTCGCCAAAATATTTTGAGAACAAGCAAATAGGAAGAAACTTGTCGGAGCCACTAAAACTTTAGTAGAACTACTAGAAGACTGAGAAATTGACTGGGCTCGCATCAAGAAGATCGACGACTATCGCATGATCACATGGGCTAGAAAGATTCCATGCAATCATATGAGAACCATAGGATTATAATCTTTCCCCTACGCATGAAAGAATATGGTCCCACCTTATCTGGCGAACTGGCGACTAAAGACTTTTCGCCAGTTCGTAGAAAACTTTACTTGATTGCCAAATCATTTGGAGAATGCACGAAGACACGTTCATTGAATCGCCAAGTCATTAGGACCTCTGCCAAAACATTACACGAACCAACAAATAGGAAGAAATTTTGTCAGGCCGCTAAATGATTTATCCTTATCGCCAAAAAGGACTGAGAAATTTAACCGGGCCTGTAAAGGAAAATCAATGGCTGTCTCATGATCTCATGACTCTGACACACTCTATGCGAAATTATGTTGTTCATTGATTTTCTAACATGTCAGGACCCACTAGGCTTTGGAAAATCCAGTCCTATTGACAAAATCTGACTCATCCTCCCATGAACCAATCACAGCTAGCCATATCATTGCACCTGGCATGGACCCACAATAATATTTCTTTATTTGCCCGCTGCAGACCTAACCCTTGAGTGATTATGTGAATACGTGATTGAAGCATTCTCTAAGTCACGAAACACTTTTCTTAACATGGTCAAACTTGGAGAATACACGAACAAAGGCTTCACTAGTTGGCCAAATCAATTTTCAACCCTGAGTTATATCTCAAGAATGCACGAAGCCCCTTGGTCGCCAAATCGTTGAATGTCTCATAACCTTAGACCCGCTGACAACATTCCATGTCACTAACCCGCTGACCAATAAAAATTTGACACATCAGCCACCTCTGACAGAATCTCCACCTGGATCATTTCATCTAAATAGGAGCCACCATTTCGCGAACACGCAACTAAAGAGAAGACATAGGCCAGTCACTGGTTCGCTAGAAGTCAAGTGCTTAACCGCCAAGATTAAGAGAACATGCGAACACTACATTCGAGCAATCACTGAATGTTAACATGAAACCGTCAGATATCAAGTGAATAAGAGACTACACTTTCGTGCAATCACCAAATAAAAGACATAACCACCGAAATACTTGGTGAATTAGCGACCAACTGGGAACGAAAATGCGCACATGCCAAAAGGAAAAATTAAGTGACCCAAAAAGGTCATGGAAAATTATAACAAGGCCAAGCTAAACCTAGGGTTTTTCACTATAACGGCTAGATTTTGAATTTTGACAAGGGTTTCAAGCCTTGAACATGAAAAACATTACAGAGGCCAGAAGAAAAGACCAGAAGCCATGAAATTTTTTCAGGGTGCTAACAGCACCCATCTACAAATTGTAAATTCTCTAATCACATTTTGGAAGACGGAGATCCAAAATCTGCAGATAGCTTATCCAGATGTTCTCTCACAGTAGATTTTTGTAGATACAGTTTTGACACACCTTTGGCATTAATGTCAAAGGGGAAAGTATGTGTAGAATATGGGTTGTAGATATGTATAAGGAGATATAAGATAGAAATTATGTATTAGGGAGATATAAGACAAAAGTTTTTTGTATTAAGCAACTTGGCAATATTCCTTTTTTTTCATCAATGACAAAGGGGGAGATTGTTGGAAAGTTGGCTATATTGGTGTATATGACTTGATATAGTGTTTTCATTATAGAAACAAAGTCATATAGTAGTTTGGAGTTAGCGCACTTGATGGGAAGATTAGAAATTAGCTAAGTTTTGAAGACTGGATAGTGTACATAGTTCTTGGAGCTCAGAGCATTAGCGCACATGTGTATGACCAAGTTATGGTATGCACCCTAGAAGATAAGTTGGTTACACTATATTCATGCTTAGTCTATGAGCGCATGATTAGATATGCAAGTATGAGACCAATACAGACAGTTGAAGTTACATAGCCAGTATGTGCCAGAGAAGAACAGAGTAAGTAGTTGACTGTTAGCATTTTTTATTTATGGTTATATTCTAATGATGTAAAGGCTATGTGCCTATTGTAATTAGGTTTCCATCATGTATATATGTTTGTTTGTAAACATGCTTGAGTCAATTTAATTGGAAGTGTTGTATGTAATAGGTTTAAGGGCCGACCTAGTTATTTATTTTGTATGCGCATATAAATATGAGATGCACCCATTGTAATTAGCATGGAAGTTGATATAGAGTTGTGATAAGAAGAGAAGAAGTGTGCGAAGAGACTATAAGATGTATTATAGCTTTGCAAGAGGTCAAAGAATTAGCACATCAAAGGAATTGATCTGACAAGCAGTGTCATAGTGATAGTTCATCCAGCAGATATAGTGTGTATCTGAGATCAAAAGGTTGTAGCCTTCACCACTTGAGAAGTGAGCTCTAGTACAGTGCATCCACTCCCCTAATAGGGACTATTGTAAAAGACTCCTATCAGGGTCTGACCCTTGACAAGATCTATTGTACTTAATACATTGTAAAGAAACTCCTAACAGGGTTAAGGATCTTCTAACAAGGATCATAAAACACTAGTACAGAATATTAGTTGGTGTCAATTCCCACTGGGGTTTTTACTTATTTGGTTTCCCCATAACCATATTGGCGTTATATGTTGATTTCATGTTTCATGTTTATGTGGATGTTCATTTCAGTACTTAAGCATTTAAGTACAGTTTAAAGATTAAGTGAAAAGATAAAATACAGTGAACATTGATTCACTCCCCCTCTCAGTGTTCCCATTCCTAACAGAAACATTTTCAAAGACAAAGAATTTGTTGCAGGTTGCTTCGATATGTTTCCAAGGGACTTGGAAATTTTTTTAGGCTAGTTGTATAGTGTAGGAGCACCTAGCAATGGATAAAAATGCATTTATATTTACTTTAAATGTTTCCCTTATGATTGCAAGGTCACAAAAGACCATTTGTATCAAAATAATTCATGTTATAAGGCTCGATGAGTCCTTTTTTACAAAGAGGCATAAAAGGTCATGAATAAGACAAAGTTAGTCAAAGTGTCAAAATGTCCAAAAAAGGATTTAAAATATTTTTATTTATTTTATTTAGTCTATTTTTTCATGTTAGAAGTGTCCAAGAAGGATATGGTCAAATTTGGTAAGGTTTTTGTCAAAAGTGCAACAAAGGATTTAAAATGAAATCCATTGGTCTAAGAGGTAGTGGGGTAGTTAAAAGGAGGTACAAATGGTTTCAAATAGTTTATAAATCCATGTATTGTCAAAATTGAGGAGAGAGAGCAGTTTGGAGGGGTCTTGTCAAGGTGAATTCATCAAACCCTCAAACTATCCAATGGTTTTGAGTGGTGTGTAACTACTTGCATAGCCATGTAGGCTCAAATAGGTTGTAATTTAATGCGTAAAGCATATTGGAAGGTAGAATAATGAAATATATTTCATTTGGATTAAGTTTCATTGGATTTAATTTGGCATTTTGAAAGTTATTGATGTTTCTTTGTGAGTTGCCCAGAACCCTACCTAGGGTTACCTACTTTAGAAAAACCCTTGTAACTTTGGTCTCAACTATTGGATAAAGCTATAAATCAAAGAAATATTATGTAACTAAGTAATCTAAAATTTCACCAGAGAGGGTGGCTTCATGATGATTGTAAAAGTTATTAAAATGACCTTTTTCTACACTTTATAGTAAAAATCAAACTGTGCTACTTTTCTAAGATGATATATCCTTTGACTAACAATGTTGCATATAAGAAGGCACTAAAAGATGGCTGGATGATCAATTAGTTGAAGAGTTGTTATTCCTTAAAATAATGTGATCAGATTATAGATCTAAGATGTTATGTTTTCCTTCTTGTGATTTGGTCATGTGTGCCACTATTTTACATAGCTAATTTCTATGATAGACAACAAAGTGAGAGTTATGGATGTTAGTTACTAACAAAAGAGGTTCATTTATGTAAGGATCATTTCCCCCTATTTGAGAAATGTATAGATGACATCATGAATGCCTTAGAAGTCCAAAAGTAATAGTAGCTTTTCATTTTATGGAAGTTATGATTAGATTAATGGATGGCAAGTAAGTTGGCTTCAATTAGAAATTACAATCCTACTAAAGTCATTAATGCAAATCAGAAATTGTTCCTTCACATCATGTTTAGTAGGAAAACATAAGATAGTTGAAGACCTAGTGGATTGGGACTTGTTATTAGTTCTTGAATTTGTGGCCAGCTGTAAGATGTATTGAAAACTGATTTTGAGCTAGATTTAATAATGAAATGGATACTGATTATTTGGAGTTGTTAAAGTGCAGATGTGATAGGTTGGAGTTATTTCAAGATATTTTGGAATCACTTAGATTCTATATGTAATAGAAGTCCTAATGGTGTCCTATGGATGGTTGAATGGTGATGATATCAAACAAAGGTTGTGTTATAATTAAGAGATACATGTGAAAGTATTTTTTCACCTTGAAGTGTGGAGGAATTCTATAGTATTGACATTGTCTAAATGGTTAGATTGTGTTGAGAAGACAAATTAATCTTGTTATATGTATCTTGAATCAGGTTAAGATTCTTGAATTATCTTTGGGTCAAGAGCATCCTTGCATATTTCATGGTTTATGTTTGATGCTCTGCATTGTATTGTAAGCTATTAGCTTGTTCCTTTGAATGCGATTCTTGCATCATTTCATTTCCAACACTTTAATTTGATGTCACATTTTGCATAGAAATTCCATTTTAGTTGTTTGTGGTGAGGTTTTTTCTCCTCTTAAATCATCATTTTTCTTAGTTGCCTCCATGTCAGTAAAATAATCCATTAACTCACTTTGTTTTGTATCTCTCATTTGCATGGTCACTAGTTTAATTCTCTTTTATGTTTGAGTCTTACATTCAATGTTTCCAATACTATTTTATTGCTTCTAGTATTCCATGGAAATGATAGAGCGTGAATCTAACTATTGTAGACTTATGGATAATGTCAAATCCTCTTAGGCCTCACTTCTTCTCAAGCCACATAAGGTTTCAATTGCTACCTTGAGAAGTCATTTTCACAATGAATTGCTCAAATGAATGAATCTATTAGAATGTTCCTTTTGTTTTTTCATGTTGGACTTGTAGATGTAGCTTCTTACCAACCTTTTTTGTTCAAATATTGTTCTATTTTATTTTTATTATTGTAAAGTTAATTAATAAATATTGAACGAAAAAACTCATTATTTCTTATAAAAAATTACAATTGATATAAGTCTTTATTTGGTTTAATATGTATCTACATAGCCATTTTCTAAAACAAAGCATATTAAAAAAGATAGATTGAAAAAGTTCCCCTTATGCTTATATTAAAATAAATAAAATATCTAAATTTAAAAATAATAAAATAATGTAATAATTTTTATACATAATTATATCTATAGTATTTAAATACATGAATTTCTTATAGCATAATAGACTAATTAAGAACCATTCAACATTAGTATCACACAAAGAATCCTTTAACAAAATACATAAGTTTACAAAAAAATTACTCTACAAAACTATATTTAATATTCTAACATAAATATTTCATTTCAATAAAATATCACTTTTTACGCCGTACACATTTTTATATGAAATTGTTCAACTTGGTTTTGTTGATCCGATTGTTGCAAATTATGGAGAAGGCAATGACTGCCATTGGGAGTATGTAAGTCACAAGATTGTTTCCTTAACCGAACAATTTGAAGTGTAGATTGGATTAAGTTGAAAAATGTGTTTCCCTTTCTTGGCATCAATTGAGAGTTCTACATCAAATGGAATCTTCTCCTCCTCTTAGTAGTATAAAATTTTCAGAGGAAAATGACCGAGGTTCTTTTCAAGTACCCTAGCGCATCACTGAGTGAAAGAGGATTGTATGACCTAATGTAGACCACATATGCTAGGGTTTTTGGTTCTCTATGAAAGCATCTATCGTAGCTACAATTGAATTTGAGAAGATTCAATGTTTTCATAGATGCGCCATGTTTGTGAGGCTACACAAAATAGATAAGTTGAAATGGGCTTTGGAAGCTTTCATTGCCAAGTTCCACAACCATTCCCAACATCATTTCTGCATGTCTGTTCAATTGGGAGCCTTTGAAATAGGGTATGAATGCAACATGGAAGTATAGATAAGGCACACAAACTATCTATAGAATGCCTCACAGAGATGCCATCTCTAAAAATGCAATGGTTGCAGGATATGTAGTAATGGGATTTGTTGAGTGGCCAAAAAACCCTGCACACAAATGCAATCTGCAATGGTAAATTCAGTTTCAACTATTTTTGCCAGTTCTTTCCCACTCACACACCAATTTCAAAAGCCCAAAATAGGGGACCTCTCGATTGAAATAACACTACCGCACATATTTGCCCAAAATATTCCACACAAATTTCATATGGCTTCTATATTTATAGGGCATCCTCATCATAGTTGTAACTTTCCTCTATCTCAGGATTATTGAATGGGCATTTTGGGGCTCCTCTGTTCTCTTTCTATCTTAATTTGATAGTTAAATGGGGATTCTTTGCTCTATCATTCTCTCATTGAATAAGTGGTTTTTTGCATGTAAATCAAAGTTGTTTTCCCCTATAGTTCTCTTCAAAGGATCAAAACTTTTGATCATGTATGGACTTATTGTCAATTCTTTTAATGTCTATGTACGATTATGAATTAAAATGAATCATATTTTTTTGTTTCACTTTTCCCCTTTCTCTTCTGCTGGGAATTCATTTTAAGCATAAGGAATGTTGTGTGTATAAATTATAGGCATTTTTAATTTTAATTTCCTTAATATATAATAGTGACAAGTGTTGTTGAACATTAAAGGTGTTCAATGGCAGAAGGAAATATAAAATAGAGGGCGTAAAAATAAAGTGGGGGAGACATGTATTTTGTACAAGTAATACCTAGCATCTTTAATAATTCATGTCCTTAACACAGTTCTGGGAAATTATAATAGCTTTCATCTTTGCTCACACACTAGTACATTTGACCCACTTTTTAGACCAACATTTCTGACCAAGTTATAAAATGAATTTCCACGGTCAGTTTATAGAAGAAAAATTTGATTTATTTTTACTTTTATTCCCATGTTGGTTGGAATTACGACCATAAATAGTGGTCATAATTCCGACCAACACGGGAATAAAAGCAAAAAAAAAGTTAAATTTTATACATATATCCCACCTACCGACACATTTCATTTTATTTCATTTTGGCTTAGTCCACGAGAAAAGGAGTGCTGAAGGAGGTGGTATAAGGAGGGAAGTTGTATGTGGACACCCCCTATATGCATCTAGCCTTTAAGTTTTGGCATCTCCTTCTCTTCCACATTTCATTTCTCAAACTTGAGCAAGCATCAAGAGGAATAGGCATTCGATTTCAACCATTTCATTGCAGCCTTGGTAAGAGATTCAATTTTTTTGGCATTTGCTTAATGAAGGGTAATTTTTTTTTTTTCAAATTGTTTTCATTTGTCATGGGTTTGAAACCCTAATCTCTGCACTTCTAATAGTGTCCACGCCACCATTAGAAGTGGCATGAACACCATTAGAAGTGGCCCATGAATTTCCACTTCTAATGGTGTTCAATTTCTAGAGATACAGAGCAGTCAACTAAGGGTGGGTTCTTTGTTTCCTCATCAACTGAGTTCAAACTAAAATTGATGCTACTTTTGGTTTCATTGTAAAAAAAATTTGAATAAGAGGTTGAATATCATGGAAGTGCGGAAAATAAAAGCTATGAAAAATGCAATTGCAAGCCAACAAAAATTTGTTTAACTGTGAACTATTAAAAATTTAGAATAAAACCTCTGTTAATTGTGTGCCCTTAGTTGCAAACAAAAAATAATGATGTGGTCTTAGTCCCTGATAGAAATTGTGTCCTGAACATGGAAAAAAAAAACCCAAAATGTTTGCAATGAATTCATATTCCTTTTGGCATTTGCATTCATCTTAACACATGATCTTGTTAATTCAATAAAAGGACTGCAATTCTTTGATTTTAAGACTTCAAAATAATAGAATCAGTACATGGAATGATGAAAAATTATAATATCAATCAATAAATTCTTTTCCTATCAATGTTGCATTGAATAGAGAGTTTAATAATATAAACACTAGACTATGTCTTCATGAGCAGAGAAGTGACTGCTTGTAAAGAACTAAAAGTTTATTGCTTGGTAGTTCATTACATTGTCTTCTTCGACCATACACCACTCCACACAAGAAGGAATAAAACCAAACCATAGGATGGTCTAGGAATTTAGAAGACATCCTTTATTACAAAACAAAACAAAATATAGAACTCAAGTCCTAAAGCAAAATTGAATGGTCTACGTGCCCTGCACCAATACACCCCCCATGTAAGTTAATATTTTGAAGTCCTTGAATCCAAGCAAATGTAAGTCAATAACACCAAATATATCACTTAGAAGTCATGTGAAGATCCTTGGTGAGTTTAAGACTTTTGAAACACTTTAGAAATATTGAATACATCATTGCTTGCCAACTATTTGATAGAGCCTAGGAAATCATTGGCTCTTCAAGACAAAGATTGTTTGCATGCCAAGCACTGTACATAAAAAATCAATAAAAGGACTGAAATTCTTTGATTTGAAGACTTCAAAACAATATAATTAGTACATGGAATGATCAAAACTTATAATACAAATCAATGAATGCTTTTCCTATCAATGTTACATTGAATAGAGAGTTTAATAATATAAACACCAGACTGTATCTTCATGAGTAGATCACATTGACCAATACATCCCCCATCCCACCATCTACACCCATCCACTCATGTCAAGATCTTGTGAATCCAAGAAAATGTAAGTCAATAACACCAAATATATCACTTAAAAGTCTTGTGAAGAGTCTTGGTGAGTTTACGTGATATATTTGTTGTTTTTCACTTACATTTTCTTGGATTCAAGGAATTTAGAATATACTCCAAAAGTGATTATTGTTGTAAAAATCAAGATCATCCTATAGAGAATATATGTGAGTACTGTAGTGAAATAGATTACCATTGTGATTGATCTTTTCACTAGCCATCAATACGCATTTATATCCTTTGAATAGTCATGTCTTGAAGAGTCATGACCATACATGGCTTATGCTATGTAGGGTCATGATCCATCATAACCGATTCATAATATTAACTATATTGTAGCATATAGAAATATCATATGCTCTTTATATATATATATATATATATATATATATATATATATATATATATATATATATATATATATATATATATATAATCGACTATTAGATTAATATAATTATATCAATCAATTTGATGTTATAGTTCAACACTCCCTCTTAGCGAGAGGAGATTGATATTCACAAGAAGTGAGTGTTATTGAAATCCTTGACATATTTTGGAACTAGATTTATTTTAAATAACATATAACCACTTTGAATTAGGATTTCTGGCATAATCTAGAACATAACTCAACCTGATAAGAAAATTATCAAAATCTCCGACCAATTTAGAACTAGATTTAATGATAAATATATAGGTGTCAAGATATCTGGTGCAATCCAGATCAAAACTTGAACCATTCATCATCATGATCCTCGACTAAATTCAAAATTGGATTAGATGATAACTTACACAACTTCATATCAAGATATTTGACATAGCTCAAGACATCATCATGATGTACTCATCCTGATAGAAGAGTTATCGCAATCCCTGACCAATTCAGAACTAGATTTAGTGATAAAAATCAAGATGTTTAGTGCAATCTGAATCAAAAATTGATTTACATGTTGTTATAATCCCCAACCAATTCAAAACTAGATTTAACAACTCAAAAATTTAGTGTCAGGAATAGGGACTACAATACATAGTCATACCTGACACTAGGTTAAGCTATTGTTTAAGTCGTCACCTAGCATCAGTAACCCAACACATGAAAGATCATCACCTTTCATAATATAACACAAAATGAATGAGCCCATAAAGTCACACATATGACATCCACCTTGAATCATTTTAGAGGGTGGATCCACCATGGATCATCCTAGAGAGTGGAAACCAAGGTTTCCACCTTAGACTTGTTTATCAAGGACAAGAATCATTTATGATACAAAATGATGGATCAATGAAGCTGAAAAATTCTTTTCAGCTAATGCTTTATTCCTCAACATACCAAGTTTATCTAAATGTACACAATCTTCTTTCTAGCAAGAGGCTTGGTAAGAATATCGGTTGTTTGTTCTTTAGTGAGGATGTACCTCCACTGAATTGCATTTGTTAGCACTATCTCATAGTCTTGGTGAATTTTGAGCTTACAAAGTATACACTATCTTGACATGGTACACTCCTCTAAATTTGTATGACCAAGATCCTTGGGTGCCAACTTAATTTGATCTTCTAGCTTCTCCCTCTAACATATAGCCTTCTCACATGATAATGATCGTAATTCTCTGCTACAATTTCTTGATTACTAGAGAACCAACAAAACATGGTCTAATCCCTATGAATTAAGATCCTCTAATGTCCATTGATGTAGATCCTTTAACTTCTCCATCTATCATGAAGGCATACCCTATTTATATACTCAACTCAGGATCACAGTAGGAGGTCATTTCATACTTTCCTTCCTAAAAGAACCAATATGAATAATGTGAGTAGTCATAAGGTTACATCAGCTAGCATAAGATGCATTTTGATGTTTCCCAAGGCTACCATATTAACACTCCCTTTTTGATTCTATCCACGTGCATCTCATTGATGATTCTATCCATGAGTTCCCACTACTATAATCTCATAATTGTTTTGCCTTTAATAGTGAACTCTCTCTCAATCAATACGATTGAGATTTTCACAAGCTAACTAAACCATATGCTCCCTCTGAAGCTCAAGTTCATTAACTTCTTGACCTCTTGCAAATGTTAGACTTTCTCTAAATCTAAATTTCATATTCTTTTATCCTAAAAGTATGTCAGAGATAGATTACAAATAGTTTATAAAGCTAAACTATCTTGTACAAGAATACAAATGATAGAAGCATACAAGATTTATTATTTAATGAACTACAAATTGAAAATTCATATGCATTAATAAAGCATGGAATACTTATCTTAAATTTCAAATATTTTCAATTATTTCCTTTTGTAAGGTAAGCCCATTAATATGATACTCATACCCATTGTACTTGATATCAATGTATCTCACAAGAGTTGAGTATGTGTCAACTTCTCTACATCCTGCCAAATTCTTTCACATCCTTGTGATTGTAATCATATTAGGAAACTCTCACAGATAAGATGTCATGGTTTGCAGATTCCATGCTAGGACCTTAATGCATATGCAAGCCTTTTCGAACTACTCTCCCCAAGCAAGTCAAAAATCCCCATGGTAAGTAGGATGATTAGACCTTGACATGAAATGTTGTATTTTCATTTAGCAACAAATAAATGATGCATAATGTAAGTGTAATAGCCCTTGTAGATTTACTTAAGTTATGACTATTATCAAATATATTATTTTACTATCAAGTAGACAGTTTAAATGACCAATGGAGCTTCTAGTTTTAAGAATCTGAAATGTTGGGGATTGTTACATATAACTTTAATGCAGATGTAAATATGTTTGATGAGTGAGAAACCTTATGTTAGTTGAATTATACCAATATGGGTATACTATAAATCCCATTGTAGTGAAATGATGAGTTTGTTATAATTCTGATTCTCTGGCAAGCAATGTCTGATCGCTATCTTAGATTACTACAATGTATTATTGAATCTTCAAGTTCTAAATGTAATGAATCTTGAAATCAATGTTTGTATATTCTATAATTCAAACACATGGTATCCCCTATTCCAGTTTATTGAGAGTGTATTG
>BSBK01008339.1:110000-180750 GCA_027943335.1 Chamaecyparis obtusa
TTCACCTTCCCTACATAAACACTTGTAGGCCTAGGTAATACAAGGCAAGGCTTGTCCCACAAGTCACATTAAACACAGAAAGTGGGAGAGCCTAGGAAATCATTGGTTCTTCAAGACAAAGATTGTTTGCATGCTAAGCACTGTATAGGAAAATTCAATAAAAGGACTAAAATTCTTTGATTTTAAGACTTCAAAACAATATAATCAGTACATGGAATGGTCAAAACTTATAATACCAATAAATGAATGTTTTTCGAATCAATGTTTCATTGAATAGAGTTTAATAATATAAACACCAGACTGTGTCTTCACAAGTAGAGAAGTGACTATTTGTAAAGAATTAAAATTTTATTGCTTGGTAGTTCATTACATTGTCTTCTTCGACAATACACACCTCCCCATAACTTCTAAGACTCCTCTCCCATAAAACTCACATACAAAACTGACCAAAATTTACAAACTAATTTTCAACTTCTTCTTAACCTACACAGTTAGTTATAAAAATACAATTTTACATCTTTTTGGCATCTTTTCACTTTGAAGTGCAATTGATAATAATGGCATCAATGGCCATATAACAAACTTAGATATACCTATAGGTCCTTGACCCTTACATAAATGCTTGGTCAAATCTTCATGTTTGTCAAATGTAAATTGAATACTTTGTGCCTGACATACTTAAATGGTATACACCAAGAAGTACCAAATGATGAATGCTCAATTGTTGTAATGGAAAAGCATAAGAACCGTCCATTTCTAGAACTTGATTTTTCTATAGTCCTAATGATTTTTCTTATTTTTCATCTTTTTTCCCCTTTTGATTTTGTATGTTTGTGCTTGGTGACAAGATTTTGAACATTGTTGACATACTTAAATGGCATACACAATAACAAATAATGAATTCTCAATTGTTGTAATGGAAAAGCATCAGAACCATCCATTTCTAAAATTTGATTTTCTATAGTCTTGATTATTTTTCTATAGTCCTGATGATTTTGAACATTGTTGACAAAGAGTGTTTCTTTTTGTGATTATAGTATTAATGATTTTTTTTATTTTCATGGGGTTATGCATTGTTTGTTTCTCTTGATAAATTAGGCCTTGAATTTGAGTTTTTGTTCACTATTTTATTTCAGCTTCATATTTCTTTCATTTTTCATATGCACAGAGACTACAGATGCTGATAAAAAATGGGCTATTTGATTTAGGTTTACTTTTCATGATTGTAAATGGTTAATATTTCTAATGGTACTCCTTGGTGTATTCCATATTAAAATAATCAGGTTTCTATGGTATGATAAATGTCCCTTTGCATTGAGAAAACTAGAGTTGAGAAAATGGTTGTTCAATGACAATTTGTATCTGCAGGGTGCAAACAAATCATCTTTCTTCCACCAATGAGTCATTCCATTCAATAAAGACCATGTTTGACGGTATCAACGCACAACAAAATAGGGAGACAATTTCTAGATTGTGGTCTAACTTTAAAATAAAAGGTGATGGAAAATGTTATTGTCCCTAAAAAATTTGTAAGGGCTTAAAGACTCAAAGATATCTAATCAAAACAGCTGAGGAACATTGTAGGCAGCATGGTCACATTGAAGGGGGAAATGAATTTCATCCATTCATGGTATGTATTTTAATAATTTATAAAATACATAAGACATGATTTGATAATGACATCATGGTCATGGTTAATTTAAGGTCATCATTTTGATATAGGTCAACCACCCTGGGTTTCATGTTATGGACCATGACAATCCAGAGAATGTGGATTTCCAAATGAGGGATCATGGAGGTGTGAATATAGAAGTAGAAGGTATTGATCCCATGGAAGAAGATTACGATGATCAAGAAGATCATGATGATCAAGATGATCATGATGATCAAGATGATCATGATGATCAAGATGATGATGTTGATGCAAATGACCTTGATGTACCTATATTTGAGAAGGCAGACGAACCCCTATACGAAGGCTCCCAAACAACTCTTCTTGCCGCTGTATTATTGTTGGTGAACTTGATGGTTATGAATGGTTTATCCAAGGTAGCAATGACACGTATGTTAAGGTATGCCATCTTTTTTCATTTTTTTAGTCATAATTCCCTTACGGTTAACAAAGGGTGAATCATGTAGAAATTAATATTCTTTATATTAACAAATTATATTTTTGGTCGTAGGTTGATAGGTGAGTGTTTGTTACCACCATCAAACATTCTACCTAGCTCGTACCAAGAATTATCTACCATTATGATTGTAATTAACTTTTTTGCTAATGAAAGAATGTTGTCTTAATGGATGTAATTTTGTACTAGTAAATGTTGATGAATGATGTGTTAATGAATTATTCATGAATGTTTTGTGTTAATGAATTTTATGTGTTAATGAATGTTATCATGTGATTATAATGATTGAATGTTATATTTCAAAAATGGATGAATGAATGAATGAATTTTATTAGATGTTAATGGGGAATTTAGAGTGATGTTGGGGGGGGGGGGAAATGAGCTTCCACATTCATGTGGTTGACTTTTTAAGTAGAGAATATTAAACTATTCTCGAAACCAAGTGAAGCTCAAATTAAACCAATGACGTAGATTCATGGTATTAATGATTGTTCATGTAGTATCCTTCGATACCTTGAATGCAATTTTTGAAAACTTACCTTTGTTTAGATACCACTATCTCATGTTCATGCTATAACACTTCTTTATGCATTTTCTTTGTAGTTGTACCAAATGACTATGAACTAAAAACATGTGTCTAGTAACCTACCCACTCAGTTAATATATACAAATGTAACTTTTGATGTGCTATATCTATCATTGCATCATTGCTTTGTCCATATTTGATTCTATAACCTTTCAAAAGTCTCTATTCTCACTTTACTTGGTCGGTATGTTTACCATTGATTTGATCCTTTGCCATGTTGGACCTCATGTCTTTGTAACATATCATAACTTCATATCTCTATATTGGTTGTCCTTGATTTCACTAGTTTTTATTTATTGTGGTGATTATATTATCTTGTTGATTTCTCCTTAGGCTCTTTGACTATTCACTTATAGAATGATGTTTTGATGAGAAAAGACTCTAATGTTTTGATTTCTCCTTAGGCTCTGAAGATTCTGAACTATTTTATGCTTCAAGCCTCTTTGCAAATATAAAGTTTCCTTTAGTGTATATGACAAACTATCATTTGTGTCATTTCTGGCATTGTATTCACTTCATGGAAACTTCTCTTAAATCCAAAATTCGTTCTCTCTCAAGTTCAACTGAAATGTACATTCCTAGTAAAGATATTAAAAATGAATTTTTGGGACATCTTACTATAAGAATGGTACTGGGTAGAAAGTGTTATATGGTATGTCATGCATGCTTATTAGCTATCACTGATCATTTAGAAGCCCATTTTTTTGGTACTATTGTCCCTTTTGAATGTATGAATTTATGCTTATGCTCAAACTCATAATTTAATGATCTTTTTTGATATAGATAAAGCTAGGTTCCATTAAGCTAGCAAAGAGATAGATGAGACAAATATCTATAGAGATGGAGTTGATGGGAAACTTAGAAAAGGAGCCTGCATAGGAATTCTTGCTGCTTCAGGGTGTGTGTTTTGCTTTCAGAGCTCATCAAGTAAATATTCACTTCAAGTGACATGTGGATAAATGGCCTCAATTGTTATTATATTGCTTTGAGTAATGTTTTCTTTTTCAATTTATTTCTCTGCCATATTTGCAATTTGCAGGAGGGTTTGATGGAAAAACCATGTGTGCTTTTGAAGAACCGTGTCGTCTTATTCACATTGATGATAAAGAGTCACAAGATCTAAATTATTCTAGTTTCTCAGCTTAGTATCATTGCCAAGTAAATACCTTATTTTTATGGAGGCATAATTATAGGTGCGATAAACTATGTAATGGTACCTTGAATGTGAAGAGTGTTGGTGAGTTTAAGCCTTTTGAAGCACTTTAGAAATATTGAATACATAATTTCTTGCCAACTATTTGGCAAAGCCTAGGAAATCATTGTTTCTTCAAGACAAAGATTGTTTGCATGCCAAGCACTGAACAAGAATAGTCAATAAAAAGACTGAAATTCTTTGATTTTAAGACTTAAAAATAATAGAATCAATACATGGAATGATAAAAAGTTATAATACCAATCAATGAATGCTTTTCCTATCAATGTTGCATTGAATAGAGAGTTTAATAATATAAACACTAGACTGTGTCTTCAGGAGTAGAGAAGTGATTGTTTGTAAAGAATTAAAAGTTTATTGCTTGGTAGTTCATTACATTATGTTCTTTGACCATACATCACTCCACACAAGAAGGACTAAAACCAAACCATAGGATGGTCTAGGAATTTAGAAGACATCCTTTATTAGAAAACAAAACAAAATATAGAGCTCAAGTCCCAAAGCAAAACTAAATGGCCTAGGTGCCCTACACCAATACACCCCCCATGTAAGTCAATATTTTGAAGTCCTTGAATCCAAGAAAATGCAAGTCAATAACACCAAATATATCACATAGAAGTCTTGGTCATATTAAGCCTTTTGAAGCACTTTAGAAATATTGGATACATCATTGCTTGCCAACTATTTGACAGAGCCTAGGAAATCATTGGTTCTTCAAGACAAAAATTGTTTGCACTTCAAGCACTGTATAGGAACAGTCAATAAAAGGACTGGGATTTTTTGATTTTAAGACTTCAAAATAATATAATCAATATGATGAAGGGTGCTCCCCTTAATACCATAGACACATAACATAAACAAAGAAACAACAACAACAATATGCAAGAATAGAAAATTGGCTTCTTATTATCTCCACAAATGTGGAATTACAAACTTTCAGAATTACAATATGCAAAGCCACATGAGCATTCCCTTACAATATTCTGTAGGACAAAACCTCGAATCAATACCTAGATCTACTACCCAGAACTGCCCTAGACAACACTATGGACCTTCTTTATATAGGCAATTTCCACTGCCCGAAAAGGTTCCAAAAATTTAGCCCTAAGGGCCGACCAAACTCAGAATTATTTTATTTTTCAGTTTATTACATCAAAGTCGGCTCAAAATAACTTTTGAAACCCAAAAATAAATTTTGAAGGAAAATTATTTTCTGCCATTTCAGGTGGCCCAACTTCTGGAGACCATAAGTCATCACCAGTTGACCCGATTGACTATTATAACCCCATTTTGGAAATGCCACGAAGTGCTCTATAGGCTTGATTAGCGCAAAGCGCTTGTCACCCAAATTTTTAATCTCATCCGGGGCCTCTAAAGCCTTCAAAACTGAGTTCAAAGTTTCTGTACCTTGCTGCCAATACCAAAAATCTTCAATATCTTCAAAACCAGACCTGATCTAGCCATGAAACTTTGCTGGCAGGCTGATATGACTGAGATGAACCTCCACATGTAAAATTAGAACATTTTGAGATCGTAAGACCAACTTACTAAAAATAGCAAGTTTCCATAAATAGCGGCTCTGCACAAGATAGCCCTTATTGAATACAAAAACAGAAATATTTTTGGGTGATGCAAGATTTCTCTTACACCCAGGATGCTCTTGCATCACAATATATTAAGCATTTTTTTTTTTTTAAAGCAAGGTGGAATTACCACTTGATATATTATATTAATTTTATCATATTTACATATAACTTGGTTCTAAGAAAAGGGGCTCTCGGAGAAAAGAACCAGGGGAAAAAAAATCCTTTCTTGACCCCATCACAAGAAGAAAAACAAAAATGATGGATCACTATGAGTTGAGCTCCATCAACAATGAAACCAAATTACATCATTGTGTACCCATTGAGAGGTAATTTTAGCTATTACAGATCTTACACCTCCTTTGGACTACAATCCGAAGATCCCAAAATGACTCATCCATTACATGCGATGAGATTACAAAATGACCCATTCATTACATGCAATGGGTATATAGTGTGCTTAGCAATAGAATAACATGAGAGAGATGATGAGTATGTGAGAGAAAAATATATAAACAACTATTGCAAAAATTGCTAGTGCATCAAATAAAAACTGCCAAAACTCCCAAAAAGAGTGAAGACCAAAATGCCTTTAAACAAGAGAAGGTCAAATAACCATGTGGGCCAATGAAGAGTCCTTGAAGCCAAGACCAAGATTTAAGTCAGGTATGAGGTGAGATTGCAAAACTGAAGAGGCCAGGTGAGAGGAATCTGCTTCCACTAGGTCAAGCATAGCAAATATCACGTGGTGAATATTACTAATACATTCTTTGGAAATAAAACCTCATATTGCTACAACGTAATTTTAATGGGGGGGAAGGATTTCATTTCCAATGCTCTTCTAATGCTTTCATAAACCATAAAAATTGAATGATCTCCTAATAGGGCATGGTGATGAAACAACCCCACCAACAGAGCAACACCACCCCACATATCATATTTTTGGAGAGTGTCGTGAAGTTTGTAATTTTGTAGGAAAATAGGTTTCACATAGCGACCTGCTACATAAACTAATTGAGTTGGAGACTGCATAAGATCAAACATATTAGAGAAGAAAATAGAAAGGAGTTGAGATGGATAGACAATCCTTCTGCTGGAAGGAGAAAGAATTTCAAACCCAATGATTTTCCTGATGCCACGGTGAATGTGAGGGTGATCACGATTAAAAACTAGGGCAAGCATGTCATCCTTTATGGGTCCAGGATAAGGTTCTTCCCAAGCTTCCACTTCCAGTAGGACCCTATAGTTCTGAGATAAATATTCCATGTGTAGAGATGCACATACTGAGCAACATTCAACACTCAATCTAGCTCCCACTAGATAGCTAGGGTGACTTGACATGACTAAGATAGACTAGCAATAAAAATAGGGGAGCCAAGATAGTAGAGAAAGAAGCCTAGAGAATGCCCAAAGCCAATAAAGACACAAACAAAGAAAAATAATGATGAAAGGAAACAACATCAACCTTTTTAAAAACCTGAAGCCATAATTGCAGGAGACATCTCCATCAAAATCAATGATAACAGCTCACATAAAAGATACAGGATCTTGTGAAGATTACTCAAAATTTAAGGACACATGGAATAGCTGACAACAACCAAATGCCACATTCATTGAAGCATGTGAGCCTTTCCATCAAACAAAAATGAAGCCATAGAGCACTAAAGAAGAGTGATAATATTAAAGCTAAATCATACCTGGATATCAAAATTTGAAAATGAAGGACAACACAAACTTGCACAATATTCCAAAGCCAAGAAGGGACGCATACATGTGTTGATTAAATTATGCCATGCCAAATATTAATTTCCAATTTGGCATTCCTTTATCAAGGTAGGATAGAATCACAATGCCAAATAGTGTCCAAAGAACAATCATAACTGTGTCTACCTAGGAAAAGAAATGCCAAGGTGGAATTTGGCATGTCATAACATGATAACATTTATGAGATGCCAAATATTCTTTTCCACTTTGTCATGTCCTTTTCACAATAGGACAGAGTTGCTGCAGGACACTTAAAAATATGTCCAACTGAAAAAGAAATGCCAAAGTGACATTTGACATGTCATAACATGAATAGCACCTAGATACGCCCATATGATAGGGCTTAGATAATACTTTTCCTACTCTAATTAGTGACCACCACAACACTAATTAGAGTAGAAAAATATCTTGTGACACATTAAGAAGTAACTAAGATTAACATTAGATAGATTCCTTTCCAATCAAAACAAGTAAAGACGAGTACTTATTAATATCATTTAATGAAATCAAGGGGTCCAATGTAATCTTGTCACAACCCAGATTGGCCAAATAATCTACCAAACAATTACCCTCATGGTATGTGTGAGATAAAACAAAGCTATTTAAGGAATCAATGAGATCCTAGATTTGAAAAAGGATATACTTCAGCTGCCACTTCAAAATCCTTTTATCTATACAAGCATTAATGATGAACGATGAATCTCCTTCAATATGAAGGTTAGTAATCATCATTTTTATTTTCAAGTTTAAGTCCTTCCAACAAAGCAATAGCTTCAGCCATGTTATTTGTACATGGGCAAATAAGGAAAGCTAATAGAGCAATAACCTTTACTGATTGATTTCTTAGGCAACAACCAATACTTGACTCCTGTGGATTCCCTCTTGAAGATCTATCAAATTTCAATTTGATGCAAGGGGACTAGGTATCCACTTAACAGCAGATCTGCAAATAGGAGATTTCCTTATACGGGGGAAGATAGGCGAAGAAGGGAAAGAAATATATTTCCAGATAGTTATTACTGAAGAATCCCAAGATTTGAATTTTGCATTTGGATTAAAATGAAAAGAGGACATGCTATTAACTTGTTCATAAATCAACCTCTCAATAGAGTTCAAAATTGAGGAGATGTCTGAACTCATTTTCCTAAATATTCTCTTGTTCCTTTACCACCAAATTGACCAAACTATTGAAGCAAGAACGATATACCATAAGCATGAAAATAGAGAATTAGAATGTACAGTTGGCCAAGATTGGAAGAGTTCCCACAACAAATTTTGGAGAGGGAAAGATATAGACAATATGCTCATAACAAAGGACCTGTTGGATCTTTTCCTTGTAGGACCAAACTTGAATCAATAGATGGGCTTGAATCTCAGGTTAGGCACTCAAGTTTGACAAGAAAATAGTCCAATTGATTAGGATAAAGAACATCCTCCTTCTTCTTTGAGCTCCACATGACTTAGGTGGGTATTGCCTCATCTGCACACTCAACTCACTTGATGATAAACAATAGGCCTACAGATACATTAGTGTGGAATAGTCTTCAAACCCCTTCAGATAACTATACCCCAATGAAGCCAATTCATATGAAATAGCCCTACTTGCATAGAATGAGTCTAAAGACTAGAGAGAACCTCCTACTACTACTACCAACATGAAAGGGAAAGGTATTTGAATTTAATGATTGATGTTGGGTTGAAAGGACCCCTGAGATACCCTAAGTCTCTCATAGACCAGTGCCTTATCCAATGGGCGACAGAGTCAAATACCTCACTGTAACAGAGAGCTTATGAAATAAGAAGACAATACATTCAAATATGGTGATGCCTTACATCAACCACACACCATTGATTAGACCATACATTATCAAACCACCTATGTACCCAAATGTGTTATCACCTATTCAAAGGATTTTAACCCTCCCCTTAGAAGAGACTTATAAACAGATGATACATTAACCAACATCCACTGGAAGACAAGCATGAGACACCCTTGATATCTCAACTCATACACACTTGAAAACCAATCTTGAACTGAGTTATCTCTATGAAGACAACTCTATTGAAGACACTCACTGGAAATGCAAATAGAAAAACTACAACACCCTTGATGCTATAATCAATAAGTTTAGGATTCAAATGGAGACAATCTGATAACAGTAGAAATATATTGAGTCTCATACATAGGACAAACTATTACAATCTGTATTATATTCTTAGAAAACCAGAGAGGAAAGAGGGAACTCTATATGTAGAGAAAAGGAAATATCGATAGGAAAAGGACCCTTCATTTGGAACCAATAGAAACCAGAACCCTTGGAACTGATCCAAATTTGAACTCTTCTTAATGATCATGAAAATCCTTTTATAGGAACAAGGATTGCAACAAGCTATAGATCATCTAGAGAAAAATTTAGGTCTGCAACCACCCAGTACAACAAGAAATGAAAGAGTGTAGAGAAGCCTAGAAACCCAGGAAGAAATTTGATGTACAATTGCATCGGTTTCATCACCACAAGCTAACTGCAATCACAAGTAGAAGTGATTTCTTGTTGCAGGAAGGACAAACATTGATGCTAGAGCAAGCCTGAAGACTTCACATGTACTAACCATGGAGATCTGTGACATACATCAAAACCCTAGCCGCCTGCAAAGAATAACAGGCCTTCGCATTTAACTCATCACGGCAACCCAGGAAGCAAGATCAGATCAGGACAGATGCATAGATCTTCATCATCATCATCGCAATTGCTACTGTCCTGCAAAAATCAATTCTAAGCTACCACACTTGTTGCAAACAACTCACTATGAAAACATCGGCAAGAAACCCTGCAATCACATTTGAATTTGGGTGCCAACGGCTAGCCAGTCAATAGCCAATTAGAATCTAGCACGTCAGCACCACTGGCTCTATGGACCCACCTTAGATCTCCACAATGGCAACATCTCAATAGTTGTCACATGATCGCATAGCCAGGAAAAGGGCTATGCGAACATGCGACACACCGCAATCCTTTACCACCACACAACTTTGCTATCGTGAATTAACACAAAACATCAGTCGCATGATCGCATAGCCTTGAAAAAGGCTATGTGAACATGTGACTAATCGCTAGCATTCACCCTGCCGCATGCCATTAAGTAATGGTCCTGCCTCGCATATCCACTTTTTCACCCTGCCGACCAATCAAAAACCTTACACACCAGCATTGAGCAAGTGGCCCCACCAAGAAACTACCACATCACCACCACATCGACCAATCAAGAATGCCCAGGCCACCACCTGCCACCAGGCCCTAGCACAATGTGGCACCCTTGTTGCATGATTGCATGGCCAAAAGATGGCCCTTGCGATCACACGACATGGCAACAAGACTACCACCTCATCCTCCCAATCTGACAGTGGGACCACAATACACTAATATATTTTGGGTCATTTTGCGACGGCTATGTGTCGCAACTGCGACAGCTATGTGTCGCAATAGCAACACCCATAGACGTTGCTATTTTTTAGTCGCAAATTGCGACGTCTATGGGTAGCCGTCGCAATTGCGACACCTATCCGTCGCAATGTGGCTAAGATTTAAGAAGCGGCATGTCCTCATGTGTGACTGTCCTTGTCACAAATGAGGACATCTCACAATGACTGTCCCTTGTGTAATTCAAGTGGCAATTACACAAGGGACAGTCACTGTGAGATGTCCTCATTTGTGACTGTCCTTACAATGAGTGTACATTATCATGTTGTCTTTAGAGTGACTGTCCTCATTTGTTGAAGAAGAAAAGCATTAATGTGGTTCAATAGCAATACATTCAAGTGGCAATTACACAAGGGACAATGTCATGAGCCGTGACATATTGAACTTAGTATAATAATAAAATGATTAGATGATATATAATAATCTATTATTAACGGTATATAACAATAATATATAATTATTATCAAAAGATAATAATAATATATAGTTAGCATAATAAGTAATATGTTAATTAAATAATATTAAAATATTAATAAATAATATAATTATGATTATAATTATAATATAAATTAATAATAAATAATTATTGATAAATTATATATATTATATTATAATAATATATTAAGTAATAATATTAAATCAATTATTGATATAATAATTTTAATATATAAATAATATTAATAAACCTCTCAATATAAAACAATATGTTATCACTATAATAATATTTATTATAATATTATTAATATTACTAACATCATTAATTATAATATTTAATAATAACAATAACATTAATAATAATAATAATAATAATAACATTTAAAGCAATATCGAATATCTGTAATCGATATACATCTACATTAAACATCTGCATTATCTATCACGATGAGGAACGAAGAAGTGATACAACAATCACTAGTCATTACACATCGATACCATGAGAGGATGATTAATGAACCAAATACTATGAAGTCAAGATCAACATGATATGAATAAGGGATAGGTCGCTATGTGTTTCAGAAGATGTATTGATAAGCAAGAAGGATAACCATTCATATATTATAAATAATCATTAATTGCACAAGTTTAGACAATGACATATCCGATAAAGCAATATCAAACATGAAGACCCGCTAGCAAATATGCACCATCACTTCCTATGTTATCATGACAATAACATAAACTAGATTGAATTCTACTATCTATATCAATAGACACCACATAGGAGGATATCGACTAAAGGATTGAAAGATTATCGATTGTCTGAGATAAACCACATCTTGTAGAAACACAAAAGCATCAGTGATTATATCACAAGCTATTGATGAATGAGGCATCAGTCATGGATAATAAGTACAATGTATCCTTAAGTATTAACAGGAATGGAAGTCAATTTGAAGATCAAACTCCATTACCAGCAATCAACCAATAAATGGACAATTATCAGAAAACGATATCGACTTATATCAGAGTAGAAAGATTGGATATCATCATAACAATATGGGATAAGGCAAGAGTTAATATCGATTGACTAAATACTAATGATAGTTAGACCAAACTAATACAAACACAATGGATGTTAACTACTGGTTGCACTACCAATTAGGGAAGATTACCTTCATAAAAAGATTTGATATTGAGTCAATCTGGGAGTTATCTATGATCAGAAAATAATGAAATAATATTATGTGAACTGTCAGATTATGGAAAGGTGTGCTTAACAAAGGGACATGGAGGAAGAAACAAGACACGTCTCATTCATAGCATCTCTTCATTTGTTAAAGACAATATAAGAATGCATTCTCGTCAGTCACTCAAGGCATCATTAGAACTTTATTTACTTATCCATATTTGGATATACTCAATAGAGCATCTGCCTTTGGCAGTTTGGTTTCAAGTTTATCATTGCAGATCAGAGACAACACCATGATTGCACAGATAGAAAGGATAGTCAGAAACAGCATCAATATTTGAAGTTGAAAGCATATAATTCAGAATCTGAAATAGCAACATATCACTCATAGTGATATTACACATTTGCATAATTACATCATCATATCAGACACAGCAAATACATTGCTGTAAGCAATACTTATTGATTGTATATCGATATTGTTTATATCAGACATACCATCATTATACTATCACTATAAGTGATAGGAAACATCATATTCATAGCATATTTCATATCATTATATCCAACAGTGCTATTAAACATATTGGTATCAATATCATCTTGCACACATATTGTGATTGAATCTGAAATAGCGGTTGATATCTTAAGTAACCTCCATTACTTAGTTTAATTGTAAGTATCTGATAGAGTAAGTCTGAGAAGTGGAGTAATTGTTCCTGTTTTCCAAGTTAGCCAAAAAGGGGACATTACAGACAATCACTGTGAGATGTCCTCATGTGTGACTGTCCTTGTCACAAATGAGGACATCTCACAATGACTGTCCCTTGTGTAATTCAAGCGGCAATTACACAAGGGACAGTCACTGTGACATGTCCTCATTTGTGACTGTCCTTACAGTGAGTGTACATTATCATGTTGTCTTTAGAGTGACTGTCCTCATTTGTTGAAGAAGAAAAGCATTAATGTGGTTCAATAGCAATACATTCAAGTGACAATTACACAAGGGACAATCACTGTGAGATGTCCTCATGTGTGACTATCCTTGTCACAAATGAGGACATCTCACAATGACTGTCCCTTATGTAATTCAAGCGGAAATTACACAAGGGACAGTCACTGTGAGATGTCCTCATTTGTGACTGTCCTTACAGTGAGTGTACATTATCATGTTGTCTTTAGAGTGACTGTCCTCATTTGTTGAAGAAGAAAAGCATTAATGTGGTTCAATAGCAATACATTCAAGTGGCAATTACACAAGGGACAATCACTGTGAGATGTCCTCATGTGTGACTGTCCTTGTCACAAATGAGGACATCTCACAATGACTGTCCCTTGTGTAATTCAAGCAGCAATTACACAAGGGACAGTCACTGTGAGATGTCCTCATTTGTGACTATCCTTACAGTGAGTGTACATTATCATGTTGTCTTTAGAGTGACTGTCCTCATTTGTTGAAGAAGAAAAGCATTAATGTGGTTCAATAGCAATACATTCAAGCGGCAATTACACAAGGGACAGTCACTGTGAGATGTCCTCATTTGTGACTGTCCTTACAGTGAGTGTACATTATCATGTTGTCTTTAGAGTGACTGTCCTCATTTGTTGAAGAAGAAAAGCATTAATGTGGTTCAATAGAAATACATTCAAGTGGCAATTACACAAGGGACAATCGATCACTGTGAGATGTCCTCATGTGTGACCTTTGTGAAGGCAAGTGCCAATTTGTACCCAAGTTACCAATATTGTGGCAAAAGTGGGAATGAAGCATTTAGGGGTCAAATTGGGCAAAGAAGTGTAGAAGTGGCCTATGTGAGGTCTAAATAGCCTAACTAAGTCATGGTTAGGGTCTTATGGTGTTTGAACAATAAGTTTTGAACCAAAATCCCAAAGGTTGTAACAAGTTGTCAATGTTGTCATTCACAACATTGACAACATTTGTGCAAGGGAGCATTTTCGAGTAAGATGGTTATGTAACTATATGAAACCATTGAATTAGGCATCAGATCAACTATAAGAGGCCTCCATCGATCTGTGCAAAAGGTTGGGGGGAAAAACATTTGGAATTAAGAAGATTTGTAGAGTAACACGGTTTTAGTGAATTCTTGAGTTTTTTTGTTTCTTTGTTTTCAGTTGATTAATGGATTAGATAGCTCGCAGTGTCTATTGGAAAAGTTAGTACAAGTTGTTTTTTTATTCTGTGTTGTGTTTTTTTTGAGTTTTGAAGCATTCCAACTAGTTTGTTAATTCTTTTGTTAAGTACCCTATCATTGGTTTGAACCAGGCAGGTTGAACAAATGGAGTCTTAGCTCATCATTCCATTGTCAATTTTGTACGGGCTCTTGGAATGGGTGAGGAGACTCCATGTACTATATGTTTGGAAGGAGGGGCCCTGGGAAGCTCATTTTCTATGTTTGCAATGATGTCCTAGGTGAGTCAGTTGAGCACAGTTAGGGATGACAAATCATTACAAGAAGATTACAACAAGTTGAATGCATTGGTTGCTTCAACTAAAATCTCATGGAGAGGTAGACACACATCTAAAGAAGCCCCAAGTCAAATTAGAAGATTGGGTGAGTTTCTTTGGCTGCTAAGAAAACAAACTCTTAGTCAGACTGTCCAAGTTGTGTCAAAATACTTGTTTTCAGGCATGGCTGTAGCAGTTGGTGTACAAAAAATCTAGGAGGAGAAGACCTTAGATATCTTGGAGTTCTCAATAAAGGGCATCTGAATCCTAAGCCCTTTAGGTGGCTTAATATAAACAAAAAGGCTTGACAAAGGCCTAATTGCTAGCAGCCTATTTTTGGGTGCAATTGGCATGCATGGTTTGATGAACCGGATTGAAGTACTGATGAAAAGTATAGGTGAAGGAGTAATATTGAAACCAATAGAGGTCCTAGTGGCCAGCCTCTCCATGGAGTAAAGTTCTAGTTGAATGTGTTTCAATTTGTGAAGACAAGACTAGGAGTGTCCTAGTAGCTAGATTGGTATTGAGCAGAGTTCGTTGTATTTCTTGTTGGTGTGCACTAGTTGAAGGAGTGGGATCTTGGGTAGAGATACCTAAAGAGTGTAGGGATAGTTAAGTACCCTATCAAGTCAAAACATTGGCCTAAAGAGACCCTAGTGAAGGATAGGGAGTGAGCAAGACAAAGTGTTACATCAATTAACAAGATCATTTTTTGGTAATTGTGTACATTATCATGTTGTCTTTACAGTGACTGTCCTCATTTGTTGAAGAAGAAAAGCATTAATGTGGTTCAATAGAAATACATTCAAGTGGAAATTACACAAGGGAATATCACTATGAGATGTCCTAAGTGTTACTGTCCTTGTCACAAATGAGGACATCTCACAGTGACTGTCCCTTGTGTAATTGCCACTTGAATGAGGACAGTCACTGTAAAGACAACATGATAATGTACACAAGTACTGTGAAGGTAGTCGCAAGTTAGGGCTGTTTCATTGCATACCCGAAACAATGAAGACATTACAGTCCACAAAACGTTTGTGCTTGAAAGATGAACAAATAAAATTAAACTTCTAAATAACCAAAGCCGCTAACAATAAATTCAACATAGATATGTCCTCATTTCTGGGTATTTTAGCTCTCTAACAGCTGAATACCAGATTACATAATAATGACAAAAGAAAAATAAACCCAACGTACTCAGAAATTGTAGCTGTGATTTCGCGGAGGGAATCTCTCTTGACGCTGTTGAAAACACAAATGACAACGTTCTTGTTTTTTTTGCCCTTATATCCCGATGTGATTTCGCGGAGGGTTACGGTGCTGTTGAAAACACAAATGACAACGTTCTTTTTTTTTTTTGCCCTTATATCCCAACAACATCGCAATTGCAAGTTAGGGCTGTTTCACTGCATACCTGAAACAATGAAGACGTTACGGTCCACAAAACGTTTGTGCTTGAAAGATGAACAAATAAAATTAAACTTCTAAATAACCAAAGCCGCTAACAATAAATTCAACATAGATATGTCCTCATTTCTGGGTATTTTAGCTCTCTAACAGCTGAATACCAGATTACATAATAATGACAAAAGAAAAATAAACCCAACGTACTCAGAAATTGTAGCTGTGATTTCGCGGAGGGTTACGGCGCTGTTGAAAACACAAATGACAACGTTCTTGTTTTTTTTGCCCTTATATCCCGATGTGATTTCGCGGAGGGTTACGGCGCTGTTGAAAACACAAATGACAACGTTCTTATTTTGTTTGCCGTTATATCGTGATGTGATTTCATGGAGGGTTACGGCGTTGTTCAAAACACACATGACAACGTTCCTTTTAAATTTTGCGCTTATATCCCGACAACGTCGCAATTGTGACAGTTACAAATGTATTGTCGTCGCAAATTGCGACGGTGTCGGGCTATATTTGAAAAAAAAAGAGCAAAACCACATGACATTTGCCTGCCGTCGCAAATGGCCGTCGCAATGTCACCCCAAATGTATTAGTGATAGTTCTTCCACCAATGGGCCCTAGAAACAAGTGTCAATCAGTCGCATGATCGCATGTCAAAAAAATTTGACATGCAATAGCCAACCACAGGATGCCACATAACAGCCAGCGGGACCACTGCCCTCCCCACCAACGGGCCCCAACACAAGAAGTAACCAGTCGCATGGTTGCCTGTCAAAAATTTCCAACATGCGATCATGAGACAACCAATCATTTTGAAACCTTTGAAGACTAGGGCCCACCATCTACTCGCAGTAAAGCACTTAGGACTGATGAACAAGGAGTGCCAGCAAAAGGGAATAAATGCGAGGTCGAAAACACACAGGGTTTTCATGTAGACCAAACAGAAAATATCATAGGTTTTCGACACTTTGGTAGATTCTGAGACTATTTCCTATAAACCATAAAACTTTAATAACTCCCTGGGTTTTACGATTTAGGAGGTTTGATTTGAACTAGAGCAAGGTGACAACATGAACAACACAGGGCTAATGGTGCAAACCATGAAACATTATGGATTTTCTTCACACATTAAAACTGTGATTATAGGCCGGGTAGAGACAACTTTACAAAACTTGCAGGGAAGAGGTCATTTTCAAAGGATTTTTACTATGACTGGAAAATGACCCAACAGTGGCTCTATCCGAGGATGCATGCATCTTGCAGGCATGGCAAGAATCCAGATCTTTGGGAGAAGCAGACCACCCACTGGAAAAGAGCACAGAGACCTCAAAAAACACAGGGAACAGGAAATAAAGACACATAATAGGAAAGGGAAAGTATTTATAGATATTTAAAAAAGAACTTTAATTAGGGACACTCCTGAATCAAATGTCTGATTTTCATCCACATATGCAACCAGCCACCTGAAAAAACCTTGATATTCTTGCTAGCAACATATGTGAACACTCATGGGCTGAAGAATAAACTTGCACTGATCACCACCCATGTTTTTCTAGTCACAACTACCATATTCACACTCATATTCATATTCCAAGAAGTAGGGAACATCATCTACTTCTTCTTGATGGTTGGAAATAGAATTTTGATCTAGTAATGCATCATAAAATGGAACATATTGACTGTCATGCATTACCATAAAATTACCTGGCTGAGAAGGAATTGGATCGTCTGATTTGCCTTCCTGTATTGCCTCAGCCACTAAGAAACTTGGTTCCTCTATGATATTTTCATGAATTGGATCATGAACCAAGTGAAGATCTTCATCAAAAATTTTGTGACAGGGGAACACTGCATCATTATCATTTTCACCAAAAGAAGCTCTATCCCAACCGTTGAAAGAAAAGTCTTCAATGCTGTCACAATCACTGTCATATTTGGCAAAAGAAGGAAAGGGATTTAAACAAGAAACTTGTTCATCACTGTAATCTTGATGACAGGAAAACACACTGTCATAACCTTCAACTTCTTCTTTTGCAGAGTTACTACATGAGGGGAACTTTGGTGAAAATGGAACATCATAATCACTTTGAACACTGACCTCATTATTAGTATCAAAGTGTATATCACATGGGAGCTGCAAATCAAAGTCCACACCAAGTGAATACTTTTGGAAATCATCAGCCAAAAGTGCTGAAATCTCTTCACTTCTCAATGGACTTTGGGCTTCATTTTCCTCTTCATCAGCTTCATCCTTGTTATTGCAAACATCATTCTTGTGCAAGACAAGAATGGAGACCTCTGGCCCTAGATCATCTTGTGTGAAGCAATCAATGTAGGAATCATCATCTACATCATAACCATTCTCTTGCCTCTCACACAAAACATCATCCAATTGAGACAAGAAGCAAGAACTCTGACACTGAAAAGAAGAAAAATCTGCAGACAAAATAGAAATTTTGCCATCCTCAGACTCATCTTCAACACTCTCATATGCATTGAACTCAACATCAGCTTCATAGTCAACACTTTCTGCATAATAAGATTCAACATTAGAAACATTGGTCTCCTCATGATCAACATGAAGAAAAGCCAATGCCCTCAACCTCCTGTCCTCCATTAACTGCGAGTTCTCAGCCTTTCTCTTTGAAATCTTCATCTCGAGAGTAACAATTTCAATAAGCAGGTCTTCATATCTAGTATCATGGATGGTAGGATCAACAGAGACACCAGTGTCTTGTATTTGATCTTCATTGCTTTCTTCATACCTGTCCATGCCTGCTCCTTCATCAAAGTATTCAATGAATGTTGCTCTCAATACATCCCAAGAAGGGATTGAACATGAAGGCAAGGATACAAACCAATCCTTAGCATCATTAGAAAATGTCAACACAAACAGCCTCATAGCAACATCTTCATGTTCAATATCCATCTCACCAAAAAGATCCATGACATCTTCAACATGCTGGCTTGCAAAAATAGACCCACCAGCCAGGAATCTAGGCAAGCATTCCTCAACCTCAGTAGGGAACTCATTAGGGGCACCTTCAATGCCATCAAAACAAAAGGGCCTATATTCCTCAATGAGAAACTACCCACTACAACTAATCCCTTTATACGGTGCTCAACACTTGACAGGGATACCTTTTACAAACTGATTTTCATAAAGAATAGAGCCTATGAAAATCAAAATACCTAAAAAATTTAGCAGTAAAATCTTGTTGACTGGAAGGCAGGGAAGATCTAGAGCTCACCATGCAGCTCCATCAGGTTCTTTGCAATATAAATTTGCCACCTCCTTGAAGAGGAAAATTTTGTACTTGCTCTGTGCTTCTTCTTTCAGTCAACCAAAACCTCACTAGGGTTTTACACACTGTTTATCAGAGAACAACACTGATCAAACAGAGAAATTCAGAGCTGCCACTCAACATGTAGTGAGAAATTTTAGCAAATGCATTGTTTTTATATCTGACTCTTTCCAATGGCCATCCCCAAGAGAGTCACCATTTTGTTGGATCTTTTCCTTGCAGGACCAAACTTGAATCAATAGATGGGCTTGAATCTCAGGTTAGGCACTCAAGTTTGACAATAAAATAGTCCAATTGATGAGGATAAAGAACATCCTCCTTCTTCTTTGAGCTCCACATCACTCAGGTGGGTATTTCCTTATCTTCACACTCAAGACACTTGATGATAAATAATAGGCTTGCAAATACATTAGTGTGGAACAGTCTTCAAACCCCTTCAGGTAACTGTACCCCAATGAAGCCAATTCATATGCAATAGCCCTACTTGCATAGAATGAGTCTGAAGACTAGAGAGAACCTCCTACTACTACTACCAACATGAAAGGGAAAGGTATTTGAATTGAATAATTGATGTTGGGTTGAAAGGACCCCTGAGATACCCTAAGTCTCTCATAGACTAGTGCCTTATCCAATGGGCGACAGAGTCAAATACCTCACTGTAACAAAGAGCTTATGAAATAAGAAGACAATACATTCAAATATGGTGATGCCTTACATCAACCACACACCATTGATCAGACCATACATTATCAAACCACTTGTGTACCCAAATGTGTTATCACCTATTCAAAAGATTTTAACGCTCCCCTTAGAAGACCTATAAACAAATGATACCTTAACCAGCATCCACTAGAAGACAAGAATGAGACACCCTTGATATCTCAGCTCATACACACTTGAAAACCAATCTTGAACTCAGTTATCTCTACGAAGACAACTCTATTGCAGACACTCACTGGAAATGCAAATAGAAAAACTACAACACCCTTGATGCTATAATCAATAAGTTCAGGATTCAAATGGAGACAATCTGATAATAGTAGAAATATATTGAGTCTCATACATAGGACAAACTATTACAATCTGTATTATATTCTCAGAAAACTAGAGAGGAAAGAGGGAACTCTATATGCAGAGAAAAGGAAATATCAACAGGAAAAGGACCCTTCATTTGGAACCAATAGAAACCAGAACCCTTGGAACTGATCCAATTTTGAACCCTTCCTAATGATCATGAAAATCCTTTTATAGGAACAAGGATTGCAACAAGCTATAGATCATCTAGAGAAAAATTTAGGTCTGTAACCACCCAGTACAATAAGAAATGAAAAAGTGTAGAGAAGCTTAGAAACTCAAGAAGAAATTTGATGTACAATTGCATTGGTTTCATCACCACAAGCTAACTGCGATCACAAGTAGAAGTGATTTCTTCTTGCAGGAAGAACAAACATCGATGCCAGAGCAAGCTTAAAGACTTTGCATGTACTAACCATGGAGATATGTGACATACATCAAAACCCTAGCTACCTGCAAAGAATAACAGGCCTTCACATTTAACTCATCACGACAACCCAGGAAGCAAGATCGGATCAGGATGACCGCATAGATCTTCAACATCATCATTGCAACTGCTACTATCCTGCAAAAATCAATTCTAAGCTACCACACTTGTTGCAAACAACTCACTGTGAAAACACTGGCAAGAAACCCTACAATCACATTTGAATTTGGGCGCCAACGGCTAGCCGATCAACAAATAATTAGAATCTAGCACGTCAGCACCACTGGCTCCGTGGACCCACCTTAGAACTCTACAATGGTGACATGTCAATAGTTGTCGCATGATCACATAGCCAGGAAAAGGGCTATGTGAACATGCGACACACCATAATCCTTTACCACCACACAACTCCGCTACCGTGAATTAACGCAAAATGTTAGTCACATGATTGCATAGCCTTGAAAAAAGCTATGTGAACATGTGACTAATTGCCAGCATTCACCCTGCCGCATGCCATCAAGTAACGGTCCTGCCTGACATATCCACTTTGTCACCCTGCTGACCAATCAAAAACCTTACACGCTAGCACCGAGCAAGTGGCCCCACCAAGAAACTACCACATCACCGCCACATCGACCAATCGAGAATGCCCATGTTACCACTTGCCATCGAGCCCCAGCACAACATGGCAGCCTTGTCGCATGATCGCATGGCCAAAAGATGGCCCTTGCGATCACGCGACAAGACAACAAGACTGCCACCTCATCCTCCCAATTTGACAGTGGGACCACAACACTTCTTCCACCAATGGGTCCTATCAACAAGTGTCAATTGGTCGCATGATTGCATGTTAGAAAACTCTGACATGCAATCATGCGATAGCCAACCACAGGATGCCACATAAGAACCAGGAGGACCACTGCCCTCCCCACCAACGGGCCCCGACACAAGAAGTAACCGGTCGCATGTTAGAAATTTTTGACATGCAATCATGCGACAACCAATCATTTTGAAACCTTTGAAGACTAGGGCCCACCATCTAGTCACAGTAGTGCACTTAGGACTGATGAACAAAGAGTGCCGGCAAAAGGGAAGAAATGTGAGGTCGAAAACACATAGGGTTTTCATGCAGAGCAAATAGAAAACATCGTAGGTTTTCGACACTTTGGCAGATTCTGAGACTGTTTCCTGTAGACCATAAAAATTTAATAACTCCCTGGGTTTTATGATTTAGGAGGTGCGACTTGAATTGGAGCAAGGTGACAACATGAACAACACAGGGCTAAGGGCGCAAACCATGAAACATTATGGATTTTCTTCGCACATTAAAATTGTGATTACAGGCTGGGTAGAGACAACTTTACAAAACTTGCAAGGAAGAGGTCATTTTCAAAGGATTTTTGCTATGAATGGAAAATGACCCAATAGGACCAACACTACTGGGAAAAGATACAATGAACAAGAAGATGGTTTGAAGATTCTAAGTGGTCATTACATAGAACACAATTAAAGGGATTTTCTATGTGAAGCTAGGCTAACCGATCACTGGTAAGGATCTTACCGTGAACAAAAAGCCATGAAAAGACTCCCACCTTCTGGAGAACTACCTTATCCCAGCAAAAAGAGAAGGCCCGTTGGATACTATGTTGATTGATCATATTTTGCAGGGCAATATAGCCCGACTTAACAGAATATACTCCATATTTAGAGGGAAACCAAATAAGTTTATCACTACAATTTGAAAAATAGATCAATTGACTGGCAAGGATATCTGATAACTCTTTGGTAGTAGACATATCTATAGGGATCCTACTTGGATCTTTCCAAGAAGCTTGGTGTGTTATTATGTCCACATGATCCACATAGTCAATCAATAGATCACCCCATAAAGTTGAAGGAACATGCATAATTTGATCTAATGAGGACACATAGCATAGAGGGGGGAATCTATTCCATGAGTCTTTCTAGAATGAAACATTGGATCCATTATGAACTTGCTAGGAAAGAAATTTAGTAACAACAGATCTAGATGAGACCATAAAATTCCAAGTAGGAGACCCAGAAGGGGGATTAAAGATGGTAAGAATTCTATTTGGATTGGGAGTATCTAATTATTTATCTTGCATAATCTGACACCATAATGCCTGAGGCTTAGAGTACATACTCCAAACTAACTTCCCACCAAAAGCTTTGTTCCTGAGGGATAAGTCATGCAGTCTTAGACCTCCAGATGCTTTACTTACCGATAGTTTCTCTAGTGATACCAGAGGGACTTTCTTTTCATTGGTCATGTTAGAGGTCCAGAGGAAGGAATGAATGATCTTTTCAATACCTGAAACAATTGACTTTGGGGCTTGAAGGAAAGAGATATAATAGTTAGGGATGGTTGTTAACATAGTTTTGATGAGCATAATCCTGTCAAAAAGTGACAACCAACTTGCCTTCTAGGTAGAAAATCTATTTTTCAACTTGGAGATCACTGAGTCCCAATAGGAAGACTTGGCTTGACCAAATAAGAAGGGGATGCCAAGGCATGTATATGGCAGGGTGTCAATGGGGAAACCGAAAATGCTAGAAATAATGTTCTAAATAAGTTGAGAAGTTAAAACTAGATAAAGTTTGGATTTGAGAGGATTAATGACCTGACCTGACTCTGAAGTGTAAGTGTCTAAACCTTGTTTAATGCATTTGGCCTCTTTAATGTTTGCTTTCCCAAACAAGAGTGTATCGTCTGCAAAGAAGTTGTGGGAGATAGAGAGGGCAGAATTAGGAATTAAAATACCTTTCCAGTTATGCAAATCTTTTTGGACTTGAATAGATCTACTAAATGTTTCAGCCATAATAATAAAAAGGAATGGCGATAGGGGATCACCTTGCTGAACTCCTTGGGAGGCATGAAAAAAACTTGAGGGGACACCATTAACTAATATTGAAAAAGATGCTCCTGAGAGGCAATGCTTTATCCATTTACACCATGCCTCTGAAAATCCAATTTTTTGGAGAACTTTAAGGAGGAAAGACCAATTAAATTTATCGTAGGCTTTCATCATGTCAAGTTTTAGAACAAAAGATGGGATATGAGATGACTCAATAGTGTGGAGAACTTCAAGGGCCACTAGTGCACCATTTGAAGTTTCCCTACCTGGGACAAAACCTCCCTGTTGAGTAGAAATAATTGATGGAATGATAGGTTTTAACCTAAGATAGATTGCTTTAGTGATAATTTTATAGATAGAATTACAGAGGGAGATAGGTCTGAAATCAACAAATGTGCTAGGATTTTTGATTTTGGGGATCAGAGCAAGATTGGTAGTGTTGAAATTCTTGAGAACATAACCCTATTTTTGGGACTCTTCTATAGCTAGCAACAGATCCAATTTAATCACATCCCAACATTATTTATAAAATACCATAGTAAAACAATTAGGTCCAGGTTCTTTTTTTGGTGGCATAGAGAAAATAACAGAGCGAATTTCCTCTAGGGAAAAAGGTCTCATTAACTGTTGATTGTCTCTACCTAATATGATGGTGGGAATGGAATGCAACAAGCCATCAACAACCTCCTGATTGATAGGTAGAGGGTAGACTGGGGCTAACAATTTTTTAAAGAAGCATTCCCCTTCATTTCTTATTTGTTGTTGCAATTTAAGGGTTTCACTAGATACCGCATCCTTGATAGAGAGGATAGCAGATGAAGCCTTTCTTATTTTGGCTGAAGCATGGAAGAATTTTGTATTTCTATCACCCTCTTTTAGCCATAGCTCTTGACATTTCTGCCTCCAATAAATCTCCTCTCAAGAGCATAAAATTTCCCAATATTTCTAAAGGGATAATTGTTTGGCATCTAGGAGGGAGCTTAGACCTTCCTTAATGATCTCATTAGCAATTTGCACCAATTCATTTTCAATCCTAGATTTTTCATGAAAAATATTTTTGAATACCTCCTTGTTCCAAAAAATAATGTTTGACTTCACAAACTTGAGTTTATTTGAAAATTGGAACATCCTAGTTCCTTTACAAAATGGGGCACTTACCCACCATTGCTTAAGGAGAGACAAGAAGTGGGGGTGAGTAAGCCACATGCTTTCAAATTTGAAGGTTGATCATTTATACTAACTTCCTGAAGCAACAATGTTAAGCGAAATGGGGAAGTGGTCAGACTCTGAAAAAGCTAGAATATCTGAGGAAACACTAAAATTTAGCAATTTGAACTCAGTAGACATAATGAATCTGTCCAATCTAGATGAAATGGGAAGACCTGCTCTATGGTTAGTCCATGTGAACATACCATTTGAAGGAGGAATGTCACATAAAGCATTATTTTTAATGAAGAATGAGAACTCATCTATAACCATCTGAGCTGTGGGATTTCCTCCAGACTTTTCCTTTAAGTCTGAGATGGCATTGAAATCTCGTCCTAAGATAGTTGGAAGGTCATGGAATCTACTAAATTGATTAGCTAGGGATTCCCATAAACAAAGTTTTTCATGAGGGGAAGAAGGGCCATAGACATTGAACAATAAGAAAGTGGCATCAAAGCTGGAAAATTTAAAATGTTGCCAATTTGGATTTGCAGACAACAGTTTACCCTGCATTCCCTTTTTCTTCCAAAGAGATAAGAGGCCTCCGGATGCCCCAGATGAAGGGACACAGGAGGAAACCCAAAGATACCATTTGGAAATGAACTTATCATACAAGGCTTCGGATAACTTAGCCTCTTGGAGGATGATGATATTAGCTTGAGAGGAATTGATAAATTTTTTGATTCTACTTCTTTTTTCAGGAGCATTTATGCCCCTGACATTCCAAGATAAAATCTTAATTGGGAATTCAGAGAGTGACATGCTCTCCTTGTTCTAATGATTGGGGAAAAGGAATCCAACAGGGTAGATTGGATACTTGCTTCTATTTCCTCTTTGGTTTTAGAGGCAAGAAGTCTCCTACCCCTCTTTCTAGGAGTCTTACCTATAGATATTGACGACAAAGATACTTGAGAACTTGGTGATTGACATACAGATAATTCTTGAGAATAGTTAAAACCCTTATCTTTGTCTAGAGAGGAAATCATACAATTCAAATTCTGATCTTGAAACTCTGCTTCAGCTGCAATCTCAACAATAAGTTGTGATGCAACTGAGATGAGGATGGTGTTAGACATGAGCTGAAGTTCTTGATTTGAGAATAGGGGAGTGGGGGAATGCAGAACAAGAGAGAAGGGTTGGATTTTGAAAATTAAATTGTGCACAACCTGGTTAGCATAATCCTCTTTGGCAAATTGACACTGAGAAAATAGGGGACGATCAATCCATGATGCTAAAGAAGAATGAAGAGTAATCTTATGGATAGGTAGGAACATAGGAAGGTCAATGTTGGATGAAGGCGATGCTGATGAAAAGAATAAAGAGTGAGGAGGAAGAGATGAGTCTGACAAACTAGAAGGTTTAGGAGCCTGGATTTGAAGCAGAGGCAGATTGTAAGCAACTAAGGGAGCTTTAAAAAAGAGTAAAAGATTGACATAAGAAAAAAAGGTGGAGACTGTAGAGCTGAAAAAATTGGTAGCCTCTAAACTAATAGGCCTAAAAGGAAGAATACGTGAGTCAGGAGAAGAAGAAGGAGCTAGAGGGGTGACCTGCAGTGGAGAAGAAGGAGCTGACGAGGGGGTCTGGGAGAAAAGGATAAGGTTGCACACAAAGCTCTAGAAAATGACAAAAGAAGACTTCTCAAGATTCTAGCATTGGTGCGAAAAATGGCCCAAAGAATTAAAGAGATGATCAATAGAAACTGGATCTTGGAACTCAATAGACTGACTCCAAACCCTAAATTTAGAACAAATTGAGAGTTTAGATGGTCAATTTTTAGAATGCTTCAGTAGAAGCCATACTTTGATTGGGAGATGCGGTTAGAGAAAAGGGACAAGATCGTGCTTGACAAAGATACCTAAGGTGTTAGCCAAAATTTCCACCTTAGCAAGGTCTCTATATTCTAATGGAAGGTGGGGAAAAGAGACCCAGTGGGGCATAAATGAGGGCAAGGCTAGATTGACATCAAAATGTGGGATCCAAGGCATAGTGAAGATCCCTATACCTTTATAGAACTAACCCTTAAATTTGTGCACCAATGATTTGCAATCACAAGAATAAAAAATTGCAACAAAAAATAGAGAATCTTTCTCATATAGAAACAACTTCGAGAGGCCTTCCCAAGAAGTACTAGCCCAAGCAATTAGATCCTCAAAATCAACATGGGCTTGTAACTTACCATAAGCGTCGAAGACCTTAGATGATCAATAGAAGAATGGATCATGTCAAAAGGAAAAGTTACCCTTGGCTCTGTTGGCGGATGTTGGCGAGCCTCCTTCTGAGGGAGTTGATCTTGCTTCTAATGGAAAGGGGGATTCAAGACATGCTCATGGATATGAGGGTTTGGATCGAAGGGACCTCGATAATGGGTGGGAATTCTATTAGGGAAAGAAATGAACTTGGGCTGTGCAATTGGGACACTATTAGGAGAAGAGATAAAAGGTGGGTAGCTAGAAAAAAGAAGGAAAGGTTGTGGGAGGGAAAGATAAAATGGGGGATGAGCTTGAGGTCGATGGAGGCCAGGAATCCTGGCATATATCAAAAATAGGCTGAGGAGAAAAGGTTCGAATACGACGGGTTTGGGCACAATGGTGACATTGATAAGGAGGTCGGGGAAAAGATTTCCCACGATGAGGAGATCTACTAGCTCTTGCATGGACCAACGAATGAGGGCCAAGAATGCCTTCAGACACAGAAGCCTCTTGAAAATGCCTTGAGGGAGTGTGATTTGGGAAACCATACTTTTGCTGGTGGTGCCGATAGGAAGAAAGAGACAAAGAGTTGACAATAGCACGATCCCTCCATTTCCCTTGCTGAAAAACCCATTGGGTAACATGTGCTGAAGGTTTGAGCCGGGCTAGATCTGCTGCATCAAACGAGACATCAACCCACTTAGCGTGAAGTTTGGGAACCCTAATCTTGTCAAAACCCTTATTCGTAGAGTTTGAAAAAGGCACATCGACAACTAAGTCACCCTTCTGCCCACTACACCTGCTTGACAGATCATTGGTACCTGCTGCCACTCCCTTGGCTGCGTGTATAGCTCCCTTAGCCGCGTGTACATTTTGCCAAATCTCTGTAGGGGCACCCTACACATTCTCTACATTCGCCATTTTTTTCCCTTCACCTATATTAAGCATATTATTGCTATGCTTAATGTGATAATATATATATTTTAAAAAATTTAAATTGTCTGTCACTTTTTGGATGTCAAAAGAATACACATATCGATGAGAATGCTATATACTCAATGTCTATTCTAACCACCCATCATCACAATTTTGACCAACATTGTTTTGTTATTTTGACAAGAATACTATATACTCGATGACCATTCCTTGCAGTTTCGACCAACATTGGTTGGATAGCTGAAAGGAATGGTGGATAATTCTTCTAGGTTGAAGTGAACATTTCGACCGTGGGTCCATCGATTATTCAACCTCCACAGACATCACAATTTCGACGACAGTTTGAGGTGTCGACTAATTGATGAAAAAACTTTGACAACGGTTTTGGTCATTTTGTCGACCAATTGGCATCTAAAAATCGACCAATCCTCGCTGAACAACAAGCTAAAATTTACTAGTGACACAACCCATTTGTAGAGTTCAAATGTCCTTCACCTCCATTGCTAAAGAATTTGGATTTAGACCTACCCATTCCATTTCATTGTAAGTTTCTAAAGCCTTTCCAATGAATATATTTTGTGCATTTGTTCATTGCTTGGTATGATTAGATGATTAAAACCGCCCACAGATTTTGAAGAGTTCTAAACACATCTTATTAGCCCTGGTATGTTTTAGCCTCATGTTTAGTGGAATCAAGGACACTGTAATGTTTGATATGCCTATGAAATACTTTTCTTCTAATGCAAACAAATTTGAATTCCACCCTCATGGTGATGGATAATAATCTGCACCCTAAATTTAATTCATTTGCAGCTAAAATGTGGTAGCATATATACCCACTTACTACATTCTGATGATTTTCTATTGTTTAAATTCCTTCATCACCATGTTGGTCCTCTGTAAATGTTCTGTTTTTCTTCTTTCACAATAGATGAGGAGTAGTAGGTGTAATTATTTCTTAATTATTAATTCTAAAAGAATTTAAATATGATAATTAAAAGAGGATTAATAAATTTTAGGTGTTTTTGTGGTTCTTATAAATTCATTTGTGTACTACTATTAAAACATTTAGAACATTTATTCATAATTATGAATCTACAATGATGGAGGCTTAGATATAAGATAACATTTTTTAAGTAGCTAAGTCACATAAGATAACAAAAATATTTTAAATTTCAATATATAATTTAGATTCTACATATATACAAAATTAACTATAAATTCTATTTTTATAAAAGTCATGGCATAAATCTTTAGCACGAGGATAGGGCGCATCTAAATTTTCTAAAGATGGGGACCTGGAATTCCTTCCATAAACGTTTAATTTTTCTTTGGAAATTAACCACAACTGATATTATGTTGTTTTATACTTTGCTTGTCACTTAAATGATTTCAGAATTGATAAAGTGATCAATACCATTTCTTTTGTCTGAAGAAAATATGTTCTTCCTTTTTAAAAATTTTGTCCTCAATTAGGGATATGGTATGAATTCTTATAAGTATTGAATGCTTCCACTGCTTTTCATTTCAAGCGGCATGGAGGAAAAGGTCACTAGTACTATACAGAATGTACGACACATGTCTAGAATTTGACAAACACACTTACCTGTTATATCAATTTTTCATGATGGTTTGGCTATTTTAATGTCTTTCATTTTACGTTTCAAGATGTATATTGATTGTATATTTTTTTTTCTAATTTACGAATTGTATAATAATTCTTTTAAATTTAAATATTTTGTCCATATAATATTAGTATAATTTAGTAATATTTATAAAAAGTTCAAATATTTTCAAAAGTTTCTAAATTCATATATTTTATTTTGAAAAGATTTTAAATCAATAAAAATAATATATAATAAATTATATAGAAAGTTTTATTAGACTGAGGCAAGCACAGAGGAAGCACAGAGGATTCATGGTGAGCAGTCATCTGCAGGGCGAGGTTGTTCTCGACTGGAGAGAAATCTACACTTACTTCGCTCAGCCCTTGTACCAGTGTGACTACTGCCGACAAGGCCGAGGGATGGGGGTAATTGAAAATCCCCTCCCAACCCCTAATTCGGATGGGTATAACACAAATGCAAATACCCCTATTTGGAATTAGGAATTAGGAATTGGGTATAGAATTTGCTTACATTTTTTCCTCTGTTTGCAGAGAGATTGTGGACAACTATAGTGAGGCATTGATGGGTCTGGCGAGCAAGCTACTGGCGATCGTGTCGGAGGAGCTGGGATTGGAACCTGATGCTGTTACCAAGGTATGCGTGGAGATTATGAGTGTATAATGATGGAGGCTTAGATATAGGATGACATTTTTTAAGTAGTTAAGTCACATAAGATAACAAAAATATTTTAAATTTTAATATATAATTTAGACTCTACATATATATAAAATTAACTATAAATTATTTTTTATAAAAGTCATGGCATAAATCTTTAGCACGAGGATAGGGGGCATCTAAATTTTCTAAAGATGGGGACTTGGAATTCCTTCCATAAACTTTTAATTTTTCTTTGGAATAATCGCAACTGATATTATGTTGTTTTATACTTTGCTTGTCACTTAAATGATTTTGGAACTGATAAAGTGATACCATTTCTTTTGGCTGGAGAAATTACGTTCTTCTTGTTTAAAATTTTTGTCCTCAATCAGGGACATGGTATGAATTCGTATAATTATTGAATGCTTCCACTGCTTTTCATTTCAAGCAGCATGGAGGAAAAGGTCACTAGTACTACACAGAATGTACGACACACGCCTGGAATTTGACAGACGCCCTTATTTGTTATATCAATTTTTCATGACGGTTTGACTATTTTAATGTCTTTGATTTTACGTTTTAAGATGTATATTAATTGTAATTTTTTTTCTAATTTTTGAATAGTCTAATAATTCTTTTAAATTTAAATATTTTGTCAATATAATATTAATATAAATTAGTAATATTTACAAAAATTTCAAATATTTTCAAAAATTTATAAATTCATATATTTTATTTTGAAAAGATTTTAAATCAATAAAAATAATATATAATACATTATATAGAAAGTTTTATTAGAGCTGAGGAAAACAGAGCATTCGTGGTGAGGAGTCATCTGCAGGGCGAGGTCATTCTCGACTGGAGAGAAATCTGCACTTACTTTACTCAGCCCCTGTACCAGCGTGACTACTCCCGCTGGCCCGACGAGCCCGAGGGATGGAGGTAATTGAAAACCCCCTCCCAGCCTCTAATTTCTTGCCCTAATGCGGATGGGTATAATGCAAATGCAAATAACCCTATTTGGAATTAGGAATTGGGTATAGAATCTGCTTACATTTTTTCCTCTATTTGCAGAGAGATTATGGACAAGTATAGTGAGGAACTAATGGGTCTAGCGAGAAAGCTACTGGCGATCATGTCGGAACCTGATGAAGTTACCAAGGCATGCGTGGAGATGGACTAGAAGGTGGCTATAAACTACTACCCCTAATGCCTAGAGCCTTATATGACCCTGGGACTAAAGCGACCCACAGATCCAGGAACCATTACTTTGCTCCTCCAAGACCAGGTAGGCGGCCTCTAGGCTACCAAGGACGATGGCCTCAATTGGATCACTGTCAAGCCTATCCAGGGAGCTTTCATTGTCAACCTCAGCGACCACATGCATGTAAGCATTCCTTGAACATTTTAAAGTCTCGAATGTTATCGATTTTTCAAGGTTGTGTAGTTTTAGTTGTGGGTATGTGAAATTGTGATTGTTCAGTTTTTGAGCAGCAGTAAGTTCAAGACTATGGATCATCAGGCGGAACTGAACTCCAACTATAGCAGATTGTCCATTGCTATGTTTCACGATCCGTCATAGGGGGCAATTGTGTACCCACAGAAATTGGAGGCGGGAGAGGAGTATTTCAAGGAGGAGCACATCACCTTTGCTCAGATGTATCCGTGCACGATGAGCCGTGACATCGAGCTCGTCCTCTAGAAAAAGCTCGCCAAACTCGCGCCTGCCCCTGCCCCTGCCCCTGCATCTCAGTCAACAAATTCCCACTGGTGTTCTAAATAGGGCTAGCTCTCTTCTACGAATTTCCATCTTGTTTACCTGTACAAAAGTAATATATGAGTTAAAAGTGCAGGGATTGTGGTGTTGGCCTTCAAGTTCTGGAGCAAAGGGTAGTCTCATATTGCTGTTATCCTAGATTATAAAAGGACCTCTTCTTTCCTTTTTTATAATAATTATAATAGCTTTATTTTGATAATTGTCACACACCAATAGATACAAGTGATTGAAACCAATAGATCTTTGTGTATTGCAATTGACAACAAATTTGAAGTTTTTGTTTATGTTTATTTTTATTTTAAGTATAATTTGTAAAAGATGGTGCTTGATGGTGTTTGATTATAATTAGTTTTTCTTTCTTTCTTTTTTCCTTTTTAATATGCGTATTAGTAGTATACTTGTATTTAAAAAAATAAAATGTGAAAAGTAGTTTATTCTTATTTATCATAAAAAAAGTAAGCATTTTTAGATATTTATAATTTATATTATTATTTATTTTTATAAGAAAATTATATTTTCTTTTAAGGATGACCAAGAATAATTTAATAAAAGAACATTTTAATAATCATGAATTTCAATTTAGTTGTATATATGCATATTAGATATTGATATCTTATAATAATTAATGTATAGAATGTAAAAAGAAAATAAGTGTATTTAATTCAATAATTGGTAAATTTTAAAAGAATGAAGAATTAGATTTGGTAATTTTTAAGATGAATAATAGTAAATATCACATTGTTAATGATCTTTCTTCTTTTCACATTCACAGTAAGCATTGCAAAGTTTTTAAACCCAAATCTCATCAGATCTATTTTGCTTTTTAACTATAAAAAATAATGAATTTCTCATACTTCATAGAAGCAACACAAATGAGAAAATAGTAATAAACATTTGTTATATTTTGACGGTTCATTCTTTTTAACCCTGGACAACTGCTTGAACATGTACAAGTTTAAATGTTTGCGAGTTAAGCCAGAACATGGAGTCAAAGGAGCGTCATCGCAGTTGTTAATGTTTTTACATATTATATTATGGATGATGGGATGGGTTTTAGACATTTTGACTTGATCGTGACAAAGACAACATTAGCACACTAGACTATATGCGAGAATCACAAAAAGGCTTTCTACAACTTGGCAACAAAAACAACATACTTATAGTAAGTAATAGGATTTAGGATGTGGAAATTCATTTTTCATAGTGGCATTCACAATGGTATAGTGCAACCATGATCTGGGATGAAAAATAAATGAAATATGAAAAAATTCATAAGAAGTTAATAAAAGTGTATTATTAGAAATGAATCAAAATTCCCTACAATGTAATTAACCTCAAATTTGATATAATTAATGAATGGAGGTGAAGGAGATAATTAATGAATAATTTATAATAATTAACATTTTAATAAAATTACGCAAATGAGATATTTAATTAAAGAAAAAATTATTGTAGATTAAAAAATAATTTAATCTATACATACAAAGACTATTAAATTAAATTATACAAATAAATATTTGAATTCTCATATTTAAAAATAAAATTAATATAATAATACAAAGTATGTTTTGAAATATTGTTAAGTTTAATAGTTAAAGAAGTTTTTTTATTAAGTAACCTTCATAAACATTTTAAAAGACTTATACTCATATCTTCCAATCCTACACCAAGACTTACTTTTCATTTTTTCAATTCTAATAGATTAAAATATATATCTTTTAATTTAGTCTTTTATTAATTATTACAATTTTTTCTAAATTATTATCAAAATACTATTTAGATTTTGATATAATTTGACTTTTCATTCAATTGACTCTATTTAATTTTATATTTAAACATAAGTTTGAAATCTATTTAATATTTTATGTCTTTCGTCAAATAATAATTAAAAATTATTAAAATTAGTTTAAATTTTACATTTATGGTTTAATTTGTGCATCTCTCTCTTTCTATAAAATTCTATCCCTAATGTAAATATACCATAAGCTTGTATGTTAAGAATTTAGTACATTTTAATATTTCAATAAAATATGAAATTCACTTCTTCCAAATTTTTTTTTTAAAATTGATGTGATCTCATAGAAACCTCTCCCTAATTGAAAACATTTTCCATTTTTCATATTTTAAACCACTCATTTCTGCTCAATAATGACTAATAGTTGTGCAATATCTTGTCAAATAGATATTTGAAACACTGTAGATAGGATGGTGCATTAATGAAAGGAATGTGGTAGTTGCAATAGCTCAAAGTAATAATAGTAGGGGTGAATGAGATTGTCTATATGGTCATCAAAATAATAGTAAAAAAAGAAAGATATATAATTATTTGATTAATGTTTATATAATTAATATATAAATAATTTAAAATTTAAAAATAGATATAAAAATAGAAAAAAGGTTGATATAGAAGGAGAAAGAGATAGAAAGATGAAGAGATATATATATATATATCTATATATATATATATATCTATCTATCTATCTATCTATCTATCTATCTATCTATATATATATCTATATATATATATATATATGGGGAGAGAGTGTTTTCATCTTTCATACCTCTTTGGTGTACCCAAAGCACACTAAGGATATATGTGCAGTCTAAAAATCCGATAGAAAAAATTGAATGCAAAAGAATAACTACATGAACTCTACAGAGATCACAGTTAACAACTAAAATTTGCATGGTCCTCCGATACATTACCTGCTAGGTACAATGCCCTGAAGCTCTTCCCTAGGTAAATGAACTTCTACAAGTTTCTAGAGAATTATAAAACATCATTGAAGAACTAAAACGATCTAGCCTAATAATAATAATAATATCATCTTTATTCTTGAAATTAGGAATGCAAATTGAATTTTTTCCAATCTATTCTCCTTGTGTTCCACCTGTCCATTGCATGCAAAAAAGACTTTTTGTTTGGCAAACACATGTAACAACATGAAAAGACATGTAGGGAAAGAGATTATATGTTTGTTCTACTAGGTATAAGGGGGAATTTAAATTGAACAATTATTACTTGTTTGGTATTTTAAGCTTTGTTCTTTATTTGGTTATGAATGACAAGTCTGTTTGTCGATAAGGATCCCAGTTGCTTGTAATTGTGAGAAAGTGATTAGATGTGTTCTCATCCTTTCAACACGTTGATTTTTGAAAAATTATTTATCGAAAATGGCTTTTAATTTTTTCCCTTTCATTTAAGTTGAATTTTAAAAGATGTCACCTAATAGAATATTATAATTGTTAGATATTCAAAAAATGGATGGATAAATTCCCTACATATATTCCATAACTCTACGACGTACCCATTGCATACTAAGATACGATTACTAGTTATATTCTATTATATAGAAAAGACCGAACTGGCACCTTACAACTCACAGCCTAATAAACGATAGGTAAAAAGTCCAATTTCGAGATATTTGAAGTTACTCATACTCATATAAAATTGTTCTGTGCCATTTCCACAGTTCAGTGATTTGGACTCGATAGAGGGTGGGACTGAAAATACAGAGAATTTTTCAAGTGGACTCATAATCCTGGAAGAGACAAGCCTAGCCGGTTGCAGTCACATCGATCGAAATCAATGCGTATGAAGGATCATCAGAGGAATTTGTAGCAGATTTGACTGGATTAGCGGGAAGAGACAGCCTTAATTGCTCCACTTGAGTTAACGTGCTTCGAGAGAGATTGATAGGCTAGCTTTGGTTGATGCTATCGATGGGGATTCCACCAACCCAGAATTAACCGGATCCAGTCCATTTGAATTATCATTGTTTTCAATAAAAGCAGGGCGACTGGGCTGAGCCAAAATATCTGTGTTTCTTGTTAGCATGGACACCACTTTCGACATTAATGGCCTCAATTCAGGAGCACCTTGTGTGCAGAGGAGAGCAATCTGGATTACCTTTAATATCCCTTCTTTGTTCACTTCCGGATCTGACTCAATTAATTAGTTTCGGATATACCAAGCTAAATGCCTCATTTTTTTCGTATAGACTCCACGCCTGCATTGAAATCCATGGATCTATTATCAGGTCTCTTTAAGTGATGCAATTGAAGATAGGTTATATTCAACAATCTCTAGGTTTCATTTAAAAAAAATTGTTGGCAGTAGATCTGATTGATTTGTGATATCAGATTTCTACAGTGTATTAGATTAATGTTGTTTTCTAATTTTATTGTATACATTTATTTTATGATTAAAAATTAACATTACATATTATGATCTATTATCAGAATTTTATATTATCAGAATTTTATAGGGCAATTCAAGATGAGTTCTACTTTTTATTTCTTTCAGCTCTCTATCATTTGGTGATAGATCGCAGAATGTAATCCAATTCAATCATAAAATGGTTTAAGCTGAAAGAAAACAATTTGTTTAATATGATAGAAAGTATCTTTGACCTCCAATAAGTTCAAATTATTCTATTCTATTATGTTTTAATGGAGAGTTGAAATTATACACAGGATACCTAACTTGCAATCGAGATCCAGATGGCTAGTAATTAATCGGTGGAAGGGAGAGTTTAATTTACTGTAAACATTTTCCTTGGTCTGACTGTAAAACGTTTGTTTGATCTGACAGTAAACAGTCAGTAAGTTGTTTATTTGTCTGATAGTTGAAAGTAAACAAACAATACTTATCTTCAAGTTGAAATTGGGACCCACTACAGGCGTGTTGTTATGGTATGCAATCTGGCAAGATCTGATCTGTGCCTTGCTAATTGTGTACACTTTATTTATTTATTTATATATATATAGATGTATAAATAAATAAATAAATAGTTAGTTGTTTTCAACAAAATCTAAAAGCTTAAATTCAATCTAATTCAAGGTAAACAAAACTCATCTATTGCTAACAGAACTTCAAACATTTTATATTCTGATTTGTCTTTATGAATTTTAATGTCTACAATACATTATAATTTTATCTGATTCATCTTCTTGAGAGATTCTATAGTAACAATTGACAAATTAAAAAAAAATATAAAAAACTCAAAAAACTTTGAAAGATAGTTCTAACAAGTTCAATTGAAACACGTTGGGATGGGCTAGCTAATGGGTTTATTGCCAACAACTAGTTTATTTGTTATGATACTGGTCAATCAAACTTAAAAGAATCTTTATAAAGAAATGGATTTTGATTCATCCCAATATATTTTAATGAGTAAACTCTAAGATATATACAAGTTTTATTTATAAAAAAATAAAAATTCGTATAATTAAGCAGCCTTCAAATGAAGCTTACCCATCCTAGCAGGAGTTCCATCTGTGCCGGAAGTTTGAGATCAGTATATTTTCTGCCGCTTACAATTTCGAGAACTAGCATGCCGTAACTGTACACATCCACCTTATCTGTCAAGTGACCGTGAACAGCATATTCCGGCGCAGTATATTCCCTGTCACAGACCAAAATCAATACAAATGGATAAGTTTGTGCCTCCAATTTTAACAGAGAGAGGGGGCAACGGATATAAGCAAGTGAAGAACCTTAAGAAATCTTACATTGTCCCACCGACTCTTGCAGTAAGATGTGTCAGGTCGTCTGGAAAGAGCTTTGCCAGTCCAAAATCTGCAATTTTGGGCTGAAAGTCATTACCCAGAAGTATGTTGCTGGCTTTGATATCCCTGTGCAGGATTCGAAACGGGGATTCTTCATTTAAATATGCAAGCCCATGAGCCGTTCCCAAAATGATCTCAAATCGCGTTTTCCAGCTCAGTGGTTTTGACGCATTTGCTGCCAGAAATTATGAGAGACTTTTTAATGAGATTCATAGAGATTTAACTCAGAAAAGAAAACTTTATGACCTGTTTCTTTCTAGGGATTTTGACAAACCAAAGATATGCCTGTCAAGGCTCGTATTCGGTATAAATTCGTAAATCAATAACCTCTCCGCTCCTCGTCTGCAACACCCAAGCAAACGAACAAGATTTCGATGACGAACAGCGCTGATCAGTTTCACTTCTGTCACAAATTCATCTATCGGGCTCGTCGATTGTTGTACCAAAAGCTTCTTCACTGCAACCTCATGGCCATCCCTAGATATTCCCTACCACCAGAGATAACTAAATCAGACCGTAAACTAGGAATCAGTCTGCTTTATTTTGAACCAATTGGTAACCCTCATACCTTATAAACTTTGCCAAATCCTCCTTCCCCGAGTTTCATACTTTGATCGAAGTTATTAGTTGCAGCTCGAAGGGAATGATAGTTAAATTGATGATCCCCCTTAGGGTCTTCCTCGGCAGCAAAATATGCCTCTGCTCGGACCAAATCGAACATTTATACAGTTAATAAACAACTTTACCCCTTTAATACTGAAGAGGGCTTTTGAAGTTCAGAAAAAGGAAAAATTATAGCATAACTAGATTCAGGGGAAATTAAAATAACAAATAATATGTTTACTGTATTTCATTACAAATGTTACTGTTAAAAGTTCATCAATTTGTAGGAAGAAGAACATTCCTTTCACTAGCTGTTTAATTGGAATCATTTTAGAAAATTTGTAGAATTTAAATTTAGTTTCATCATCAATTTTTCTGATCGGATAATCATAAAAGTTATCTGATAAGATCTATCATCAAGATGATATAGTAAAGTAGTTCTCATCTCTGTTTCATTCTGATGAAACATTTCTCTACTCTGCCTATCTCATTCTGTTGGTAGATTTAAAATGCGATCCAAAACAGGTAGATTTTGAGTATAATTCCAAAAATTTGAATTAACTGTTGAAATTTCATGGCCTTAACAACTCTTAAAGTAAAATTTCTTTAATTTCATCAATTTATGATAAAATGTGCTTAAGAAAATAAATTTAAAGTACAATCCAGAAATTTTGACTGAAATTTAGCAACTACTGTAGTAAAGATTCTTTAATTTCATCAATTTATGAGAAAACGGCATTCCTTCACCTGCTTCTTCATCCTGGCTTCGGCCGGGGACTTTAGTGTACATCTTTCTGAAAGAGTGCCTGAATATAAACAAGACACACAATACGGCAATGAAAGCTGCACCTCCTAGGGTTCCGACCAAGATGATCACAGTCTTCGAATGGCTTGCTGTAGAAACAGTAAAATCTAAACCTTACGAACATTTAACAGAATCGGTAACAAATCAAACAATTTTTTAGCTATAATTTGCACAGAATTTCAATTTCCTAGCTTAAATGTGAGCTGCGGTTGCAAGGGAGAATGTGGACTGTAAACCACTGTGAAAAGTAATGAACTATTAACTTAAATTTAGATGTGTGGACAGCAAATCGGTCTGAAAAAAGTAATAACCGATCTTTTAGTGAATAAACTTTCAAACATTTTTCTGGAAAATTGCATAAAACTTAAATAAAATCAAATAAAAATTTCAGTGACTTACAGGAAGAAGAGGGAGTGGAGAAAAAAGCAATGGTGGAGTAACGCAAAAAACAGCCAGCATCTAGACCCATTCCATCCTGTAGTGAAAAGCACCGCTCTACGAGCTTCGTAGCGTGCTGGAGGCAAACATCACAGCTATTTGTAGTAAGTGTCGGCCTGCACATAGCCAGACCATAAATGATACTCTGTAAACCCTTGTCACTAATTTCATCAGTAGCAAAACCCCCGTTTCTGAGAGCCTCGGATTTGATGTCCGCTAGCAAATTCTGCACAGCTTGATTAAAAAGTTCAGGACGGGCGGAAGAATCAGAGATGCACACATTAGAATTCCCGGCATCCACAGCCTGATCAAAGAAAGTGTGATTCTCATAACGCAAAAAACATCCGTCGAAAATCATGCGTGCCCCAATCTCGACGGGACAGTACCTAATAATCTGAACTTTGGCCGCTGTATAGCACTTACTACAGTCCTCCATTGACAAATCCTTTCTACATTGGGCGAGTCCATAGACGCCATCTATGCCTTTCCCGGCTGAAGCCGTAGCGAAGCCTGTTGAAGAAATATTTTTGGCAAGCAGCGAGAAAACGGCGTTGAGGTTTTTATTGAAAACGGTGGCATTTACATATTTGTTCAGACTACAGCCATGGCCGGCCTCTACAATTTGGGGATCGGCTTCTAAACGGAGAACGAAATTGGTTATGGCCGAAATTAAGATTACGTACAAGGGAATCCATGAGCGTCGGGCGATTGTATTTGAGCCTGGCATGATGACAGTCCGGATTTGGGATTTCACACTGATTCGCCCTTATCATATATAGTAATGAAGGCGGAATCCTTAAAATTTCGACTGCCTGCACCATTTATTCTTGTCAATGACAAATACGGGCCACTTACAGCTTGAAGATTGTAACCACAAACGTCATTGTAACTCGTACTCGTCCTCATTCTCCACGATTTTTTAGGTCTGGCTGACCTTCACGACAAGACATTTAAAGATTTTATTATTCTGTTTTCAGTAAATCGGAGGTCTTGACTCTTGAGAGGCATTCATACAGAGAGTTCCGAAAACTTTTGAAGCTCATGGCATATAAATGAATGCTATCCCGTGTCCCGCAGTTAAATTTACTGTTCCACAGTCAGCTCAGTAACTATTCAACTTAAGTTTAAACTAGTGTTACTAGTGTTATAGCTTCGTCAATATTTAAACTGATGTGACTTAACCACATTCAAAATTGGTAGGGGCTAAGCTCCTTACAAAAACTCATTTTAAAAATATATTCACATTTAATATTATATAATTGGTTTGGTTACCCTTGGGACTCCTAATGGGAAATTGTTTCCACTCACATCATTGTATATAAATGGCAGCTGAATTTGTTTTTCTAAATTTCTAAAACATAATATTTTTTATGTGATTTTTGTGCTTTAACAATTAAGAGATGTAGATCACAATACTTTTTATAAAAGTATATGTACTATTAATTATAATATAATATAAAAAGCATTTTTTCATGTAAATATATGCCTTAATAATTATTAATAGAAAATATTAGAAATGAATTATACTAATTGTGAGTGTTAACTATGTTACTATAAGAACCTCATTTTTATTTAATTTAAATTATTTTATTCTATTTCATATTATTTTATTTAAAAATACTATGAATTATAAATTAAGTTTTTTAAATGAATATTTTTATAATTAAATTATTACTTTATAAAATATTCATTTATATATTTCAATATATAAAATTACATTAATTTTTAAAATATAATTCTTATTGCCTATCAATATATTGATTGTTTTTCTTTTTTAGCATCAACTTTCTCATCACACTACATGATCTATCATGAGAAATACAAGAGAATAAAGAAATAGTTTTTATTGATTGTCTATTTTTATTTACTTATAATAATTAATTAATTTCTTAAAATTAATATTTATGAAGAGAAATTACTATTTTGATTGATATTCATTAATAAACTTTAATATGCAAAATACAATAATTTTTAAAATTTTATTCTCATTGCTTTTTCATACTTTTTAAAAAATTGATTTGCCTTTTCTTCTCTTGATTTGTGTTATACTATTGCATCCGTTTTTGAGTTTTTAGTGTTAACTAGTGATTAAATAAAACTGTTTAGACCAATTAGAATTTTTTAGATTTTGTATTTTGTAATAAATTTCATATTTTGTAAAGTTAGATGCAATATTTTTAACTTTATAATTTATAGAAATCATTTTTCTATCATTTGCTAAATTATTTGAAGTCACAGGAGTGAACAAATTAAAATTTACCACGTTTGTTATTTATTGTATACTTTATATTTAATATAATGAAAATGCATTGCTCCTTCCATATTGCATAGTTTTCAGCTTGGAAACAATTTTTGTTTCTATCTTAATTAATCTTTTTCTTTTTTATGTTAATTGTATATTACATTTATTAAATTTTAAATTATATTACATCAGTTTATTTTTTATTTTGAAAATCGAGAGTTCAAAAGATAGAATACAAAAGATTCAGGGGAGGCTAGGCCTCAACCCATCATAATGACGAAAGAGTATCACTAAACTAGATAGATACAAACAGTGTACAAAATATCAACATGAAAGAGAATAGCTGAAAATGGGAGAATATCTTAGTGCAAAACACCATTATTGTTGTCCACCCAAGCAGTCCAACCTAGAGAGTCCTCCATCCAGACCACCTTCATCAAACGCGAGCTGACATGAGTTTATTTTGGTATATAACTCACTTTTTGTAATTTAAATAAAAATATTGTAAATATATGATATAATATAATATATATTTATTCTCATTTATATATTTTTTAAAAATATTTTAAAATTTATTATATGTAAATTATTTATTAAAAAATATTTAGGTAAACAAATGTGTGATATATTTTCCCTTACAAAATATTATAATTTAAATTAAACATAGTAAATAAATATTTTATTTTATAATTAATTAGAAATGTTATATAAAAATAATATATATTTCTATTAAATAATCTTCTAAGATAAATTATTATATATTATTATTATAATATAGATTATAATATAAATTAAAATAATAATATTATATTTATAATTATTATACATTCTAAATATAGTATATTATAATTATAATTTATGTATAATATAATAATACAATAATATTAATCATATGTAATTAAAAAAATATATCAATAAAATAAAATAAAATTACCACTATTGTTATATTTACAAATAAAATTAAAATTAAGGTTTAAATTAATTATAATTTGCAATCAATAATTGTTTATATAATTTTAATTTTAAAAATTATTTATTACTACAATTATCATTATATAAAAAATTATAATTATATAATTAATTAAAATATCTTATATATTATAATAAATTTATTAAAATTAAGATTCAATTTATATTAAAAATTAAAATTAAAATTAATTACTAAAGGCAAGTACTTGGCCACTATGTGGCACTTGTTTATTTTTGCATTACTATTACTTTTCACTTATTTAATTTCAATTTCTTGATCATTTAAAATGGTTTTCTCCTTTTCATTAATTACTTTTATCTTTTTATTCTTTATATTATGAATTAGTTTTTTTTATTTGTTTTGGTTCATTATTTTTCTTTTTTGTTTTTTGCTCTTTTTCATTAATTAATTTTATCTTTTTATTCTTTATTTTATGAATTAGTTGTTTTCTATTTGTTTTGGTTCATTAATTTCTTTTTCTTTTTCCTTTTTAGATTTCTAGTTATAATTATTATTTTTAATTAATATTTCACATTTTTTTTTAGTTTGATATAGGTCTAAATTGTATTTATTTGTGCACTTTATTATTTATTGATTTCTCTTTCTAGTTGGGTCCTTGATTTATATTTTTGTTAGTTTTTTTTTTCTAAACCCCTTTTTAAATTGATTTTTATTGCTTCCCATTTCACTCTTCATTGTTCCTTGAATCAATGTGAGTGATTCGAAACACATAACATAAAAATAAGATACATAGTTTAATCTAGAAGATTACATCTAAATATATTTAATTTTAAAAAAAATTATAAAATTTAAGAAAAGATTTATAAAATATTTTTTGTAAATTTCTCCTCCAGATTTGTTAATAATTAAAATGAATGTAAATGATTTTAAAAATAATTTTTGTTTCAATTTATTATTTTTAGTTAATTATTTAAACTTTAAAAACTAAATAATATTGTTGAGATGGAAACTCACCACCCTCATGCCATCTTACCTAACTATAACTTTGGTGGCATGCATAGATCAATTAATTAAACCATAACTAATTTATAATATGAATGTAAAGTAAGTAAAATAGAAGTAACCTTATGCTATGAACTGATAAATGTGTTTTAACTACTAGATATGAAAAAGGTATTGATCATGACCATCTAGTGAATTTTGACTTATTTTCTTAGGCTCCTGCACAAGTTTGGGACAAGAGTGGGAATTGGGATGCCAACACAGTGTGTACCTATCATGTATAATAGTGTACATAAATTGGTACCAACAAGTACAAAATCATTGTGTCTAGTAGAACTAAAAAGATGATGAAATTAACCAAAATGAAGTAAGCTTTAGAGCACAAATAACTATTCTGAAGCATGGAAAAGGAAACGAAGGATCTTACAACATAGAGATAGAAGAAATGTAAGATATCATGTCATTTCCTCCTTCAGTATTACACACATAATAATGAGGAAAAATGCTAGGTTGTTTATTTTAGAATCTTACCAAATGCATACCCTTGTTTTGGTGTTTCCAACTCCATAGACAAGTAGGATAGATAGATATGATTGTTGATGAGTTGATAAATGATTAAACAATAAAAGTAAAGATTGAAATTCTAAAGATGCTATGTGTATCATCTTAAAATGGAAGCACTTCCATCTTGATAGGTTTAGCACCCTCTTTTAGTACATTTATCATGATAGACTTGCATTTAGGATGCATTTTGCACTTATCTTCTTCATTCTAGGTGAAATTAGGGTTAGGATCCTGAGGATTCTCCTTAATTTCCCTTTTCCCATGACTATATTTTCTAGGTAGGACTTAGAAATAGGTCCTCTTGGCCTTCATCATAATCATCATAGGATTTTATGCCTATCCCTGGCATTCTATCCCTTTATGCTATCATTTCTAGGTCTCTGGACATCCTCGGGACCTCCTGTCCTGATTTTGGTTGGATTTGGGTCCACAGGGTCAAAATCAAGCTTGTTCCTAACTAGGTCAAGATCGAGCTCAATCTTTACTAGGTCAGAATTGAGCTTGATCCTGACTAGGTCAGTTACAACCTTTATTCTGACCTCCTTTGAAATTTGTGCCCCTCTTTCAAAATTTGGTCCCGACGGGCCCTAAAATTAATGTCGGGCCCTCAGATCTGAGTGTGAAAAGGTTTTAATTTGAAATTCATTTAATTATTTTCCCTCCTTAGTTGGTTATTGTGATTGGACCTTAATTTGAGGTGAAATTTGAATTATGGGTCCTCACATTGCTCTAGGAGCTTCACCTTGAAACCCCTATATAAAGACTCTCATTTGCATTCATTTTCACCAAGTACAACCAAGCATTCTCATGGTCAAGTGCTCTCAAGGAGTCAATTTCATGAGAAAGAAGATTTCAAGCAAGCAAGGAATGGTGAAGATGCAAGATAGCAAGAGGATGATATAGAAGATCAGGCCATTGTGGACATCAAGCATCTTTGTGAACAGACATTTGGAGCAAGAGAGATCCTTTCTTCCTTGATCCAACATTATCAACTTTCAAGCATTCAAAGATGCAATCATGGAGTAGCAATTATGGATTGTGAGTTTGGTAGAAGTACTTTAGCCTTGGGGGCTTGGTATGCTTTTCTATCTCATTCAAATATATGCATTGTTGTTTCATACATATTCATGCTAGGGTTTTGATCTAGAGGATTAGATCTTTGCATTACACTTTCAATACATACACACACACATTCTATTTCAATCGGCTATTCATGGAGGTGGAGATCACCAAAACGGGGGTTTGACTAAGGCAAAACCCTATATAGCCACCCTAAAAACCCCCTTTTTCAGATATCTATAGTCCCTATTTCAGGAATTAGAGGACAGATTTGAGTACCCTTTTCGCCGAACTTCTGGGATCTGCGAACAAAATCAGAATCGAGCTTCAGAATAAAAATGTAGTATTTGACCTTTTATGAGAGTCAAAGTCGACCTGCTACTGGAAAGCTGAAACTTTTTTGGGTTTTCTCCATCTCAACTTTTTGATCATAGATCTGGTTGTAGAACCTTCCGAAACCTCACACAGACTTCATAAAATAGGTATTTCTAAATCAATTTCATGATGAGGTATGTATCTTGACCTAATTAATTTTCAAGTATTTTCAGATTTACTTATGCTATTTAAATCCAAAACTTTAATTACAAATGAAAAGGTGTTGAATGCTAGGTACATTACTAAGCTTCCATTTTCCACCTATTCATTTTGGTGAACCCATTTACGAAAACTCTTTCTTTTATTGTGTTAGATTTAAATCTTGCATGCTTATAAGATTAGATTTATTGCATTTATATTCCAAAAATATATATATATTTTTTTTGCAAAATTCCTTTAAAAATACAAAAATATTTACATTTTCATGCTTTTTGTGCTTTCTTTGTATTCAACATGTATGATTCTTGCTTTGAGTACTTTGATGAGGCTTTTATTGTACAAGAGGATAAATTCCCTAATGAGGTACATGGTAGTGAGGATGAAAATGGTTCAAATACGATCTCCATGGATCCTATTCCTATTTCACTCTCCTCCACAACCTCTCCAACTGACCTTTACCATAGGGTGTGTACATGGTTACCTTCATGTCCCACTATTTGCAACATTGATAAACCTAAAATGATATATCCTACACCTTTGATGATAGTAAAAGGATGTCCTCGTATAACAATTGAGGGTAAACCTAGAGATCCTTTGGATTTCTTTGATAACATTGATTCTATTTCCCATGCTTATCGCACATAGAATAACCCTCAGCCTACTGTTCTGATTTCTTTACCTCCTTCTCAACCTATGCTTCCTCAAGCACCTAGGTATCCATCTACCTTTAAGGAGTACAACTTAATTGACCAATTATGTGCTACTCTTGCTAAGATATCTTTATGGGAATTACTTCAAACCTCCCCAACATATCATGAGGCATTGCAAAAAGCTCTATCTACTCTTCCCACTTCACCTCCTAATCAAGAAAACATTCATTCTATTTTGGACTATATACATACTATGCCTTCTGTACCTCCTATTGTGTTTTCTGATAATGATTTACCTTCCCTAGAATCAATATGATGCTCTTATGGTGGTTGTCTCTATTAATCAAAGTATCATTTGAAGAACCTTAATTGATAATGGATCCGGGCTTAATGTTTGTAGTATGGATATGCTCAAGGCAATTAAGGCTGATCTATCTACTATTCAACCTGATAATGTCCCTATACGTGGATTTGACAATATTGGAAAAAGAACTTTGGGCATTATTACCATACCTGTTAAAGTTGGTCTAGTTATTCTAAATACTCTTATTCATATTATGCCTAGACTTGTCAATTATAATCTTCTTGTAGGTAGACCATGGTTACATACTATGCATGCAGTTCCTTCTACTCTTCATCGCAAGGTTAGGTTCATCTATACTAACTTAATGTATACATTACATGTGGATGATGCTCCGAACCCTTGCTTAAATGTAGAATATGCTAAAATCTCTGAACCTATTCAACCTAGTAAAGAGATTGAAAAATAATTAGAGATACAACAATCTGATATAAAACAACCCGAGATTCAACAACAAGAAGCTCCATCTTCTTCTTCTTCTTTGACTGAGGATGATTGGGGGACATTGGATTTTAATCCTACGGTTATTGGAGAATACAAGGTCTCTAATTTGGAATTCATGAAGCAACAGAACAAATTTGAGGAAATTTTTTTTATTTCTTCTCCGCTATTTGAGGAATTAAAAAGTAATTTTGTTGTTGCTTCGATTAATGAAACACTTGAAACTATAAAGCCTGATTGTTATGACATTGTGACATATGTTGCTCCTTGGACTCCTTCTAACATGACTGATCGATATGGTCCTAGTTATCATTTGCTTAAGAATCAGGATTTAATGGGAAAGGATGTGGTAAATATGAACAAGGTATACAAGTACCTTTGGATAATGAAGTTTATGATCATACATATGGATTAGGATTTAATCCTTATAGACAACCATCAACTTTTCCTCTTAATGTTAATCATATTTGCAGTGGACAGTTGAAGTTGATTAACCCATTACTTATCAACCTTAATCAACAATCCTCTTTGGATATTTTTCCTAAAGATGAACCCTTAATGGAATTTTTAGGGGTTTATGAGGATCTACCTAAGTTTCATCACAAACGAGGAAAGCCTTATTGTTTAAAAACTGATGCTTATTTTGGAGAACAAGAAGAACATGATACCCTTCCTTTACTAATGGATTCTCCGATAAGAAGTGATTTGCTAATCACTGAAACTATTGATATTCAAGTGGATAAAAATGATTTTGAAAGGATGATAAAAATTGGGAAATGTTTGAATCAGGATGAATGTGATCAGTTGGTTTCCCTTTTGTTTGAATTTAAGGATATCTTCGCTTGGACATATTCAGATATGCCGGGTATAGATTATAAGATTGTTACTCATAACATTGTTTTAAAACTGAATATGAAACTTGTAAAACAAAAAATTTGAAAGATGAATCCACGAATTGCTTTGTTAGTCAAAGGTGAAATTGAAAAACTATTGGATTTTGGATTTATCTATTTTATTGATTACTTAGATTGGATTTCAAACATTGTGCCTGTGTCAAAAGGAGAAAATAAGATAAGGATGTGCACTGATTTTAGAGATTTAAATAAGGCATCCTTGAAAGATGATTTCCTGCTACCTAATATTGATATGATTGTGGATTCGACTGTGGGTCATGCCTTGTTATCTTTTATGGATGGTTTTTCGGGATATAATAAAATCTTTATCCCTCCTAAAGATCAATTTAAGACTGCATTTATAACACCTTGGGGAACCTTTTGTTGGGTCATGATGCCCTCTGGATTTAAAAATGTAGGAGCAACTTATCAATGGGCTATGACTCTGATTTTTCATGATTACATTCATAAGATTCTTGAAGATTATGTGGATGAGATCTTGGCAAAATCTATACAAAGAGAACACCACATTACTATTTTATGACAAATATTTCAAAGGATTAGAAGTTATAATATGAGATTGAATCCTAAGAAATGTGTCTTTGGAGTCGATTCCAGTAAATTATTAGGATTTATAATCTCTAAGCGAGGCATCGAAGTAGATACTGAAAAGATTGAAGCTATTGTTAATATGCCTCCTCCTAAGAATATTTCTCAGTTATGAAGTTTACAAGGAAAAATCCATGCTATTCATTGCTTTATTTCTAATTTAGTAGACCGAACTATCCCTTTTACTTCCTTGCTTAGAAAGGATACTACTTTCTCTTGGAATGATGAGTGTAAACAAACTTTTGAGCAATTTAAGGAGTATCTTGTGAATCCTCCTATCTTGCAGCCTGTTAATTTTCATAAACCATTTTCATTATACACTCAGTGACTCCACATGCTGTGAGTGTGCTGTTAGCTCAAATTAATGATAATGGTAAAGAAAGACCTGTGTATTACATTAGTCAAACTTTACTTGATTATGAAAAAAGATATATAGATTTAGAAAGACAATGTCTAGCTATAGTTTATGCATGTCAGAAACTCAAGCATTATATTATAAATGCTAAAGTTAATGTGATTGTCAAATTTGATCGTTTGAAACATCTTTTCTCACAAACTGATCTCTCTGGCCGGTTGGCAAAATGGGTGATGTTGCTTACTGAGTTTGATCTTAATTTTATTTCTCAGAAGTCTATTAAGGGACAAGCATTGATAGATTATCTAGCCGAAGTTCCTTGTCCTCACTCTGATGAATGTTCTACTTCCATAGAATTTCTTGATGATAATATCCTAGCTATTCAACAGGAGGATATTTGGGAATTATATTTTGATGGGTCTAAATGTAAGACAAGTTCTAGTGTGGGTATCATCTTGATTCCCCCTACAAAGAAACCCATCCCTCTATCATATAAATTAACCTTTCCTTGTACTAATAACATTGTAGAGTATGGAGCTCTTATAGCTAGACTACGAGTAGCTTCATCCCTCAATATCAAACATTTAAAAATATATGGAGATTCGCAACTGATAGTTGAATAGATTAAAGGAGGATATCAGACTAAAAATACTAAAATGACACAATATAGAGATTTAGCTCTTGACGTGCTCTCACAATTCTCCTCTTATACAATTCAAACTTTACCTAGAAAAGATAATCAACGTGTAGATGCCATGGCAAGTGCAGCTTCCTTGGTTTGTCTTGAAAATAATGCTGAAAAATTTCAATTTACTATATAGACTCTTAAACGCTCTGCAATTTCTGACAAGATTACCTCTAATTGTTTCAATTTGCATTCAGATGAATGATATTCACATATTTTTCATTTTTTGAAGGATGGTACTTTTCCTGAATCGACAACAAGGAACATGCATAATTGTATTAGAAAACTTGCAGCACGGTACATCATTTTAGGAGATACACTTCACAAATGCTCTTATGAAGGATTATTATTAAGATGTCTCAATAGAACTGAAATTCCTATAGCTTTAGAAGAAGCTCATTCTGGTTCTTGTGGGGGACATTTTGGTGGAAAATCCCTGGTTAATAAATTGCTTCGAATGGCATATTATTGGCAAACAATGGAACATGATTCTTTTATGTCAGTTAAGAAATGTCCTCAATGTCAACAACATAGTAATTTGATTCATGCTCCTGCTCATGAGCTTCATAATCAAGTTTCTCCATGGCCTTTTAGTGTTTGGGGTTTTGACCTTATTGGAAAAATCTCACTGGCTTCTTCTCAAGGACATACTTATATTCTCATTGCTATGGATTATTTCACGAAGTGGGTTGAAGCTATCCCTCTTCATTCAACAACGATGAATGTTATTTGTGATTTCATCCTTAATAATATTATAATAAGATTTGGTATTCCTTCGATGATAATTTTGGATAATGGAACATCTTTTAAAAAAAAAGAAGTTGCAAAATTCTTGGAGAAATATGGGATTCAACATAGATTTTCAACTTCTTACTATCCTCAATCTAATGGATAGGCTGAAGCATCAAATAAAATTATTGAATAAATTTTGAGAAAAATAGTTAGTAAGCATGTAAAAGATTGGCATAGTCAACTGACTTATGCTTTATGGGCCTATAGGACTAGTCTTCGTACTGCCATGGGTACTTCTCTTTACAACCTTGTCTATGGTACTGATGCTATTATGCCTTTGGAATTGGAAATACCCTCTTTACGTGTTTTGTTTCATGGGATAATTGATAAAGATACTTTTTGTGAACCATGCTTACAAGAATTAGAAATGTTGGATGAACAATGAATACATGCATTAGAACATATAAAAGCTTATCATAAATCTCTTCAAAAACAATACAATCATAAGGTAATTGAACAAACATTTGTGGTTGGTGATTTAGTCCTTTATGAGAATCAACGAAATGTGAATGCTTTACTAGGTGAAAAAGGAAAATTTAGCCCTAACTGGCTTGGACCTTTTGTTGTTATTGAAGACTTTGGTTCAGGTGCTTATAAACTTGCTAATATGGATGGTGTTTCTTTTAAGGAACCCATTAATATTATGCATCTTAAACATTATTATCATTAATTTCATTTGTTCCATGTGCATTTATGTATTCCTTATAAAGATTTGTTTTATAGGTTATGTAGTTTTTAGAAAAATTAAATATTGAATATGTTTATGCACCTTCTTTTATTTCTTTCTTTCTATTAAGTTTTATATTGATGAAAGCATAAGTAATCAAACATATAACTAATCAGTAGAGAAATTTTTTCATTCATCAAAAATAATTTTCAAAGTTTTGATACATAAGTGGCCAATGGCCCTATCTATCACTAGATCTATCACTATGTCACTCTGATGGCTGATGACTCCCAGATCTCTCTACTCTCTGATGGGAAGATGAAGATTTGTGTGTCTGTGTATGGCTCTTGGATATGCTCATAACCTATACACATTCACGGAGACTCTGTATCTCTATCATCATCTTCTCCTCTCTTTCTCTACACAATCTGAGCTCTCGCTAGATACATACAAAGATGTCAGCATGCCTACCAGGATCTCTATGATCGATGGGAGACTCTCGCTCATCAGCTGGTTTTCAGTAGGATATAATTGTATCCTTGAGAATCTTGGATACAAAGCTCCTCCACTCCGCTATGCTAGCTATAGAAAGAAAAACTTTTATCAGTCTAGTATCCTGTTTATCTCAAATCAAATCACATTTTTAATCAAATTTCATAGTTCATACCTGGGTCTCCCTCCTGGACGTTACTAAAATGTCTAGATGGTGGGGGCATGGATTGAATACTCTCTCCATGCTCGCTATATCTAGGTCTCAATGGTGGTGTCTCTGTGTGGGGCCGTGGGGGTCGTCGTGATCTCAGTGGTGATGTGCGAGTAATAGGTATATCTATATCAGTATCACCTATTGGGGGCATGTCCTTGGCTCTCTCCTCCACTCTCTCATCTGCTCTATTTTCTCTCTCCTCCTCCTCCATGGGCTCTCCCTCGGAGATGTGCTCCTCCTCATCTCTAATATCCTCATCCTCCTCGGTGGCTCCACTATCCCAGTGTGTCCCCTTTGTAAAGCCTAGATCACCTGTGGGATAATTCTTGAGAAAGATACGATAGATCCCCTGCAAACTCTAGTACCTGATGTAATCTTGGCTCACACCTGAATAGGCTACATCTGATGGTACCTCTATATCCTCTATCTCCTCTACATCACTATCCTCTATGTCTGCTATCGATGGTCAGTGTATGGCATCAGGTCCCTAATAGTATCTTGTCGGATGTACATAGCGAGGTACTGCCTTAGGGACTCCCTGTAATAGGCCGAACTGTCTCTTCACCCAATCATAATAGTAGGGCATCACTATATGACTCTGATGACCCTCTAGCAGCTTACACTACTATGAATGTCTCATCTGGAATCGTGTATTAGGCCACTCTATCATCTAGCAGTAGGGTCTCCATATCACATCGGTGCTGACATTGCGGTCTAGATGTACTCTACAATAGAGCATATCCCCAAACTGCCAAACATCTCTCAAAGAATATGTGAAGGCTTTTTTTGTGCTTGCATCTACCATCACAAGAACTCCCTATGGATGTGTACATGCAAAATTCTCAAATATCCAAATCTACAGGAGCGTGCATGTCGATAGACTCTCCCGCTGATACCTCACTAGTTGACCCAAGTCATGGGATAACTGAGCTAGCATTCTGTGACCCCATGAGAACATGGTCCTCTCTCTCTCCATCCTTTGTATGAGATGTGTTAGAGGTGAACAAAATATGGTACCCTTTGAGTTGGGTAACACAACCAAGGCTACTATACACAACCTCACCTTCCGTACTAAAGGTATAGGGCCTGACAGTATGGAAGATAGTAGGATCTGATCTAATTGGGTTCACATCTGTGGAAGGACTCCTGTACAATAATCTGTGTCTACACAGATCTCCTCACAACCACACAATGCTCTAGGTCTGACGGTCTCCCCTTGAATTGGAAGTTGCATGATCCTGTAGACATCCTCTAAGGTCACTGTAATCTCACCAAAGGGAAGATGGAAGGAGCAGGTATCCTCATCCCACCTCTCTATCAAAGCTGATAACATGGATCAGTGTAGTCTAATCTATGGAAGGACTGATACTGAATACAATCCCACATCCCTCAGTAACTACATCCCTTCATCACTGAGCTTGGACAGTCTCTCCTTGACCTTGACTAGCAATTCCCCAAAGGGATGCTCTCGGAAGCAGACCAAGTCCTGCAAGCACAAACAAACATCATATCACTCATCTATATCATCAAATCTACAAATCTAACTGAACTAGGTCAAAGTCAACCTCAATTAGGTCAATGTTGACCTTACTGGGTCAATGTCAACTTTACTAGGTTAGGGTCGATCTTTTTGGGTCAAGGTCAACCTCATCTCAAAAATTGACAAAAACCCTCTGGTCAATGTCAACTTTCATGTGTCAAAGTCGACTGAGATGGGTCAATGTCGACCTAAATGGGTCAGGGTCAAGCTAAAAGGGGTAAACTTGACCTTGCCTATAAAAATAGATATTTGGAAAGTACAAAGGCGGATAGCAACAAATTCACCTCAGGTAGTGGCCGTCCAGTAGCTAGGCCGTGTCTCAGAATCTCCAGGCATGTCGCTCAAAGTTCCTCTCTTCTCGACATCTTGCTTCCCTATTTTGAATTTGTAAATGGTAAGAATGAGTAAGTATATCTCTCTTTTCATTATTTATAAGTTTAAATTAGGGTTTCTATTTAGGGTAAACTCAAATTTCCTTTCTTATGCATTTAGATAGACATCCACTCTTTTCATCATAAATTGAGTTTGGTAACTCTGTTTTTAGTGCCATTAGCAGCGTTGGAATCATGATTCATATATCTAACTCCTTGAACTAGTTTAGGAAGATTAGGAATCCTTTTAATTGGTTTAGGAAAGGACTTTTGAACACTATGCATATCCAATATATAGAGTTTTTCTTATCACCCTATTTCACCCTTCTGGAATAGAAAGCTGAACCAGGGGAGGCATAAGGGGCTCTATACACTTCTCAAATTGTCATTTAGTAAGCTTTAGGTGATTTATGGATTTTCATTAACCTTGTGTGTTGCAAGTTCTAATAGTTTTCTGTAGGATCTTTACATCGGGGACTTGGCTATGTCCTTTTTATATACTATGATGTTTTCTTACTTTACATTGCATATTCACGTAGTGTCATATCTAAGCTAAAATGGGGGCTAAATGTATCATCTTAAAATGGAAACACTTCCATCTTGATAGGTTTAGCACCCTCTTTTAGTACATTTATCATGATAGACTTGCATTTATGATGCATTTTGCACTTATCTTCTTCATTCTAGGTGAAATTAGGGTTAGGATCCTAAGGATTCTCCTTAATTTCCCTTTTCCCATGACTTTATTTTCTAGGTAAGACTTAGAAATAGGTCCTCCTATCCCTCATCATAATCATCATAGGATTTTATGCCTATCCCTGGCATTCTGTCCCTTTTTTCTATCATTTCTAGGTCTCCGAACATCCCTGGGACCTCCTGTCCTAATTCTAGCTGGATTTGGGTCCAAAGGGTCAAAATTGAGCTTGTTCCTAGCTAGGTTAGGATTGAGATCAATCTTGACTAGGTCAGAATCAAGCTCGATCTTGACTAGGTCAGTTACAACCTTAATTTTGACCTCCTTCGAAATTTGTGCCCCTCTTTTAAAATTTGGTCCCGACGGGCCCCAAAATCAATGTCAGGCACTCGGATCCGAGTGTGAAAAGGTTTTAATTCAAAATTCATTTAATTATTTTCCCTCCTTAGTTGGTTATTGTGTTTGGACCTTAATTCGAGGTGAAATTTGAATTATGGGTCCTCACATTGCTCTAGGAGCCTCACCTTCAAACCTCTATATAAAGACTCTCATTTGCATTCATTTTCACCTAGTACAACCAAGCATTCTCATGATCAAGTGCTCTCAAGGAGTCAATTTCATCAGCAAGAAGATTTCAAGAAAGAAAGGAATGGTGAAGATGCAAGATAGCAAGAGGATGATATAGAAGATCAGGCCATTGTGGACATCAAGCATATTTGTGAACACACATTTGGAGCAAGAGAGATCCTTTCTTCCTTGATCCACCATTATCAATTTTCAAGCATTCAAAGATTCAATCATGGAGTAGCAATTACGGATTGTGAGTTTGGTAGAAGTACTTTAGCCTTGGGGCTTAGTATGCTTTTCTATCTCATTCAAATCTATGCATTGTTGTTTCATACATATTCATGCTAGGGTTTTGATCTAGATGATTAGATCTTGGCATTACACTTTCAATACATACACATGCACACATTCTATTTCAATTGGCTATTCATGGAGGTGGAGATCACCAAAATGTGGGTTTGACTAAGGCAAAACCCTATATAGCCACCCCGAAACCCCCTTTTTTAGATATCTACAATCGCTATTTCAGGAATTAGAGGACAGATTTGAGTACCCTTTTCATTGAACTTCCAGGATTTGTGAACAAAATCAGAATTGAGCTTTAGAATAAAAATGTAGTATTTGACCTTTTATGAGGGTCAAAGTTGACCTGCTACTAGAAAGCCAAAACTTTTCTGGGTTTTCTCTGTCTCAACTTTCTGATCATCAATCTAGTTGCAGAACCTTCCAAAACCTCACACAGACTTCAGAAAATAGGTATTTCTAAATCAATTTCATGATGAGGTATGTATCTTGACCTAATTAATTTTCAAGTATTTTCAGATTTACTTATGCTATTCAAATCCAAAACTTTAATTACAAATGAAAAGGTGTTGAATGCTAGGTACATTACTAAGCTTCCATTTTCCACCTATGCACTATGATATTCCAAACAAATGAAGGTAAATGGGTGTGCAATAGCTCCCCTTTGAAGCTTAGAATCTAGAGTTTGGTGGATTGAAGGTGAGAACAACTTGGAGTGTTGCTATGGTAGTAATCTGACATGACCAACAAGATGTGAAAACTATCCAAAATGGTAAAGAGTGCTCTAGAGAGTGTATGAATAGCCATGAAAGAGAAGAGTGTGAGAGAAATTGATTTAAATGAAGAATATGTAAGAGAGGGAAAGTATGGTAGAAAATGAATTCTAGACCATTTAGGAGGAATCCAAACATTAGTGGCTTGCCTAAGGAGGCATTACATTTCTAAAATAGCACATGTAACATTCCAATAATCACCCTAGGTTTTTAGATTCATGGGATGAGTGCATATTGTGTAGAAATATTTTTGGCACACACGTGTCCTAGATAAAGTAGTGGCAAGATGGTTAGGAATCCATACAAGGGTGATGACAAGCAAAGCAAGATGAGATGGGGGCTTTGACGGACTTTCAATTTTTGGCTAAAGAAAATGTATTATGAAATAAAAAATTATGTGAGGTATAATTTACATTACATTTTGTGCCCACTTTATCATGAATTTCATGCATAAAATGAGATCTATATTAAATAAATAAATCTTATTGAGATACAGAGTGAAAGAAAAGTCTTCTATCGACATAAATTTACCTCTAAGGAAAATACCTAAACCTTTGCAAGATTGTATTGTAACATCTAAGTTGTAGAAAAATATGCTAGATGACGTTGAAGTTTGCAACAAAAGAATCTTCAACAAGAAAGGGTAGCAAGAAAGAAGTTTATATCGCTCAAGTACAAAAACAATACAATATGCAAGATTACATTATTGCATGATTACATGATTAATTACAATGAAGCTATTAATTACTTATATAAAAAGAAATGGTCCTAAAAATATGGAAAAACTAACTCAAACTAAAAATACCAAGCTAGAGCTAGATATGCATACTAGATGTGCATGATATTCACAATGTACAAACTGGAGCCCAGCTAGACTAGACTAATCTAAATTTAGACTTAATTAAGTGAATTTACACTAGAGAATAAATGTGAAAACATACACTCAATTATGCATAATAATATGTATGAGAGTATTCTTTAGTATGTGCACAATTAACTAATACAAAATAAGAAAATATGTCTAATGCATCAAATATGTATGCTCTCCCTGTTAGAGTAATAAAGTGTTTACTTATTAATTTGTACTAGAAAAATTACTTTCATAGGGTTAGTATTGCAAATAAATGAATAAAATAACTAAATTACCACAAAGAATAAGCTATTTTAACAAATAAAAAATAATTAAGCACTCTATGGATCTCTATTTAGGGATGCTAATGCAAAGCTCTCAGTAAGCTTCCATTAGTGACAGTCCTAAAATGAGAATGATATGATAAAGCAAGCTAAAAAAATTAATTCCAAATTATGCCTTTCTTTTATAGATTTTGGCAAGGGTAGGGGTGTAGTTGAGTTGATCATGATTGAGTTTGAGTTAAGTCCATGGTTCCACCTTTGGAGACCATTTAAATATTCTATGCTCAAAGCTTGGGAAAAGAGGACAAAATGAATGGACAAGATGCTCTTTCCAAATGAGTGATTGAGATTCAATTTAGGCTTGATCCATGTGAGCTTAATCCTTAATTCCTATTGGTTGATTGATTTTTCTCCCATTTGGTGGTTGAGAGAAAATATGAATTAATTAATTGAATTTAATTAATTAAATTTAATTAATTTGTTTAGCCATGTGTAACCCTTTAAATGGGTTGATTTGATTTAAATTGAACTATGTAATTAATTAGATTAATTACATAATTAATTGATTTACCATGATTTAAATTGATTTGATGGCTTTTGATTTTCAACTGATTTTGGATTAAGGTTTAATTGTAATTTATCTTTGATTTGATTTAATTGTGGTTAATTGTGTTGATTTTCATTGGTTTCTCACTTAAATGATCTTGTCCATTTTAAGGTTATTACAAATGCCCCTCTTTGAGTCGACATGCGAAGTGTGTCGATTCAAAGAATGTCCTAATTCAACTAATATAAGGTCCTGATTCTGTCGATGGTCAATTGCGATATCCAATATGAGATGTTGATTCTGATGAAGTTTGATTGAATTTGATGTCCTGATGGTTGATTTGATGATAGTTCATTGATATGGTACCGGGTTCGATCTGATTTGATGTTTAATGCCCCTTTCGATTGTTAAGCAAAACAATTTCTGATAAAAGATTGCGCTTTGATTTGATGGTCGTGCCCCTCATTTGATTGTTAAGAAAAATATTTTATGATAAAAGATTGCACTTTAATTTGATGGTTGTGCCCCTGATTTGATAAAAGTGATGCTTTTCCTGATAATCCAAGTGTATGCCCCCTTAGAAATGAAATGAAATTTGATAACTGTTGGAAAAAGTTGACGATTTAGGTCATTTTGCGTTAATTAGGTCAATTTATAATGAATTTCAATTTCATTTCTGATAATGAATTTGAATTCATGTGATGACAAATGCCCTTGATTTGGTAGATTTGGTGAAAAATTTGGGTCCACGGGCATTTTCTGGTCAAAGATACCCTTTTTAGGTCAAAAAGGCCTATATAAATGGGTAAAAAGTCATTTTCATTATTCATTTTCACTTTCCCTGTTGAATTTTCCTCTCTGACTCCTTTGAGCTAAATACGATGGTTATCCTAATTAGAGAGCACCAGCTCAAGCATGGTCAACGATATCATTGGCCACCAACCTATGGACCTCCGGTAAGTGCCTGATCCTCTCAGTTTTTCATTTCATGTACTTATTTCTAGGAAAATGAATTTTTCCTAGTAAAACCTTAGTTTTTTGCATTTTTAATTAAAATAGCATGTTTAAGAATTTCTTTATCGCTTTTTCCTTTTCTTCAGTGCTTCCGTGCTTTGAAATAGTGCTTCCGCATTGTGAAATAGCACTTTCACACATTGAAATTAGGGCCTGTTTCACATTTAAAATTTACTTTAGTGCTTTTGAAATCCTTTGTGCTTTTGATGTTTTTAATAGCGCGTTCACTTTTTCTTTTAGCACTTTTGAATTATTTTAGCGCATTTACCTTAGAAAAGTGCTTTTGATTAGTTAGATAACACTTTTAAACTTTTAAATAGCGCTTTTTCATTTTAGCACTTTTAAGCATTAAAATAGCGCTTTTACCCTGATAGGAAAAAATTGCAAATGCCTTAGTCAATTTTTTGAACTATTTAGCATCATTGATCAATTGATTGGTTTAAGTAATAAACCTGATTTGGTAGCAAGTCGTAAGATGTCAGTTTGAGTTAATTGTAGTTTGAATGCTTGATTGTCAATCTAAATTTAGATAATGGATGGTGATAAATTTCCCATCCTCTTTGAATAGAATCAGGAAAATTGATTGTGGTTTGATATTTTTAAATGTTTGATTGACTTAGGATAATTAAAAAGATAATTTATTTCAAAATTGATGTAATTTAACTTGCTTTTTGCAGACAGTGCTTAATTCACTAGCCGTTTGAGGCTTGTATCCCTTGCCGTTTAGTATGATTGATGATCTAAGTGCTCCGGATCACTAGCACATAGGAAGATGTGGACTATCTTTTCTACTTGTTTTACCTCAATTCTGAGTGAATCAAGGGTTGATCACTGCTATGGCCAAGAGATGGCACTCAGACCATAATACTTTTCACTTGCAAATGGGGGAGATGATGATCACCCCTGAGGATGTATACCACATCCTTCGTATTTCCACATGAGGAGAGTTGGTCTTTTATGATCATGCGTATGATGGTGCAACATGTCGGTGGGTGTTTAAAGATCCCATGATCTGTGATGAGCATATTCAGTGGTCACAGTTCCATTCTTTTCTATTTTTTCCAGTTGTTTTAGGTGCATTGCTTGGAGGCTTCCTTGTGGAAGATCGATGAGGTCATGGATTCACAGTTAGTTAGGGACCTATTCTTGAGGACCTAATGGCTCAACCTCAATGCTTTGATTAGGGGTCTTACATTCTAGCGCAACTCTATCATGAATTGCACATAGTGGTATACCGAAACTCTTCTACTCTTTTCGCAGGAGCTATCTTATTATAACTTTGGACATGGGAGCATCTCCCAGTGACGAGACCTATTGTAGCACATCATCATGATCCAGGATGGCCATTTGCCTAGATGTATGAGGGTATGGTTGTGCAGGCCCACATGGGCAAGCTTGATTATTGGCACTGTGTCATCGATGATATGGATCAGGTCATTTGGTGACCCTACCTAGGATGTGAGCCATGGCTTGAGGATGCGACAGAGCTTCCATTTATGTGCTGTCCTCACTGGATGATAAGCCATACTCCATATATTACAGAGAGATTTTTCTTTCAGTGAGTGCTACAAAAATATTGTCGCACTCAGTGTATGCCATAGGGTGTTGCTATGTATGCCCATGTGCAGGTAGAGAGATCACTATGGGGACCTATCATGGATTTTAGGACAGCGCAACAGGAGATATAGGACTTGGGTCACTTGCCATGGGACATGAGGGAGCATGTTATTGATATAGGCATGATCGATGATTATGCAGATTGGTTTGCTCGAAACCCATTTCTGAGATTCATAGATCCAGTTGAGAGTATATAGGGCATTGATGAGGAGTCCAATGATGACGAAGGAGATGATGATGGTGGGGATGGTGGTAGGGGTGGGGGTAGGGGTGGGGGTAGGATACGAGCATGTCGAGGATGACCTGGTTATTGAGCAGCCATAGCAGGGAGAGTACTGATTCTAGTTATTGCTCCTACTCCCATTCCTCCTAGGGGTGGTGTGGATAGAGCTTTGCATTAGGTTGTTGTGGATCTTGCAGCTAGACAAGGTCATTGCAGGGCTAGGTGTTAGAGGCAGGTAGATGCCTAGGCTACATAGGCATTACGAGATCAGGCATAGGGTCCTCCTTCGCAGGGTATTCCTCCAGTGATTCCACATGCTCCTCCAGTTCAAGCACCTACTTCTGCTTCTATGCCATCTTCTTAATCTCACCCATCTTCTTCTTCTTTCATTCCATTGTTATCTGTTCCATCATCTTCCATTCCATCTTCTTCCATGCCATCTTCTTCCATGCCTCCACCATAGACTCCTTCTACATCGAATTCTATGTTAGAGACTCTAGCAGCTGCATTAGATGTCTAAGCCTTACAGGCAGATGTGTCATAGATAAGACAAAAGGTTAGCCAGCTCAGTAGTATGATGTAGGCCTTTATGGCCGCTATGAGTCAGCATGGGCTATAGGCTAGTTCAAGCCATCCTCCTGATAGTGCTCCTAGTCCTGATGGTGGTGATGGTGCTAGCGGCTCAGCCGGTTGATTCATTGATTTGATTATATATTCTTTATTCTTTATTGATGTATATGATGATCTCATTTTTTTTAAATTTTGAGACATTGGACTCTATTGTATCTTCTGATCAGTTGATGTACTTTCATATGTTGATACTTGTTGATACTTTGATGGATTTTTATTTCATGATGATATTGTAGACTTTGATACTCCGTTGATTTATGATGATGATACCATAGACTTTGATTCTCAGTTTGATAGATTTACTTAATGTGATGTCATTATGTGTTGGACCTTAGTTTTTAGGTGTTTTATCATGATATGCAGATCTAGATGATTCTATCTCCTATATGCTTTGTTTTATGTTTTTCAGATGCAGTTTTTATGATATGGATGCAATATGAATTTAATGATATGGTTCTTATAATGATTAATCTTATGATTTGATGCTTTATGGATGAAAATGATATATAAATGTGTTAGATGGTGTTGTAATGATTTGATGTGATGTAATGTGGATTATGGATATATGGATGTATGTAATGGATTTGAATGCAATAGATTTATGGTATGCAAATGTGATGAACCTTTATGATGTAATGCATAATGATTATGGATATTTAATGATTAGTGATTCTAAATGTTACATAATGTGATATGGTGTCGATGATGTAATGCATTGTAATGATAATGCAATTATGCCTAATGGATGATGAAATTTATTTTAATTTTTGATCATATGGTTTTAATGAATGGGTTTATGTAAATGGAATGATGCAATGTGTTTAAATAAAAATAATGATATGCATGTAATGATAAATTTACATCTATTTTGAATGAAATGACTTAATGGATGCAATAATCGTTAACTAATGAATGCAATAGTAAATGCACTTAATGGATTAAGATGAATGATTTAAAGAATGCATACTAAATGAATATTTAAAATGAATGCAACCTAAAGCAATGAACTTAATGATTTGGATTTTAAAATGAATGCAACCTAATGCAATTTTAACTTTATGAAATGGATTTAAAGGATGAATGCAACTTAATGCAATTTAACTTTATGAAATGATGCAAGCTATGTGGAAAGAATTTAGATGAAATGAATGCAACCTAATGCAACGAATCTAGTTGAACTATAGGGTGAGAAACTTTAAATGAGTGCAAGATAACATGGATCTAATAAATGTAAGTGAATGAATGGAATGCACCTTGTTTTTGATTTGTTTTTTATTTCCAACACACTCGATCACATATAGTTTTTGATGATCCTTTGATTTTTTATTTGACTACACCCCCCTTTCCATTTTTCCTCTTGCAATTTAGGTTTTTGATGTTAAGAAAGGAAAAATACATTAAATGCATTTAATCTCGGATGTATGCAACTAACTATCACCATTCAAAAATTTGGAGCTTATATTCATTATTGATTAGTTTTTGGAATCCTGAATTTAGTACAACCATCACTAGTTCAACCATGATGATATGAATACTTTTTTTCACCTCTTATGTTGCTTTCCTATCCTTTTAGTATGACTATCATTGATTGAAGCCAATCACGAGAGTGTGAATACCAATTTTTTTGGATTCTATGTTGCAAGTGGATTTTGGTATTATGATATTGAACATCAAAATATCCAAGGTATCGTTTTGCATAAACAAACAAAGATCTTAGTTTCATCATATGTACAAGTCCTCGATGTTTCTTTGATGATTACGTCCTTAGAAAAATAATACATGCTTTAACACTTTGATCTTAAGACATTCATTTAGAAATTAATAAAATATCACGCCTTCATCATAGCTTGTCTCGTTTAAAAACTTTCATCGATTTGCTAGAAAGACATGATTTCATCAATCAAGTCAACACTTAGAAATTTTTTTTGCATTGTTTTTCAAATCCATATTTCAAGTATAGTTCTATCCATTTCATACTTTTAATCCTGATAAAGATAGGGTCATGTGAGATTTTGGATCAAATTTTGAATTTGGGTTCAAAATTGGATTAGAATTAGGATTTGATTGAGCTCTTTATTTGTACTTTGATGAATTGATTCGGTGACTGATTGAAATTTTCTTTTGATGAATCCTTCCTCCTTTAGAGTAGATTGACCCCAGTTTGATATGATTACATTTGTAGGACTTGGGACAATTTTCTGATTAGGTGACCAAAATCTTTAGGTACTTGCAAATGCAACTGTCGGGTTTTATTATGCAATATATAAAAATGCTAGTGAATGCAATATTTACAAGGATGACCACTAGGTATGCGATTGACTTGGACTTTCAATGGTGCTTGTTTACCAGGTTTTCATCGATTGAATGGATTTTTCTTTCTTTTTCTATTTTTAAAACTTTTTTCCTTTTTTTGCTACCAAAGTGCCTATTTGTTAGGTTTTCACCAAGGTACTTTTTCTCTTTTTCTGATTTTTTTTGTATTTTATCTATTTTCAATTTTTTTCTTTTCATATAATCAAGGCGCCTATTTGCTAGGTTTTCACCAAGATAACATCTTTTTGAGGATCATTTCTGAATGTTTTTAGCTTTCTTCGTGCTCAATTTTCCACTATTTTTTATCTTTTCTAAATTTTTGATTTGTTTTCTTTTTTATGGTTTTCAATGTTTTTTGGTATTTTTAGGATCTCTTCTGATTATATACAATAAATAGGATGCTTTCCATCTAATTTTTTGATACTCTTTCATTTGGCTCATGTGTAGAACCTCTTTAGGTGAATGTTATTGATAGGTTCTTGTAGCTCTTCTCCATCACAATCAGCTAGTTTATAGGTGCCTGTCCCAAAAGATGAAGTGATCACAAAAGGTCCTAACCACTTTGCTTCCCATTTTCCTTTCTTTTCTCTTTCTTCTTGATTCTTGGGATTTTCTCACAAAACTAAGTCACCTATTTGGAATGTCCTTGATTTTATATGCTTGTTATAGGTTCGTGACATCTAATTATGATACGCTTTCAAATGATTGAAGGCTTGTTGTTGTTTTTCATCTAGAAGTTTTGGTTCATGTAACATAGCAACTCTATAATCCTCTTCACTTATCAAACCATGTAGTGAGACCCTTAAAGATGGGATTTCTACCTTAGAAGGTAAAACTACCCATGTTCCAAAGACTAAGGAAAATGGTGTAGCTCCTGTTGGCATTCTAATGCTTGATCTATAAGCCCATAGAGTTGGGTTTATTTGAATGTGCCAATCTCTACCTGAATTATCCACAGTTATCTTCAATATCTTTAAGATGTTCTTATTTGTCACTTCTACTTGTGCTTTACCTTAAGGGTAATATATTGAAGATGAGAGATGTATCATGTGGAATTTGGTACATAGCTCTTTCAAGTCTTTTTTTTGAAATTTTTAGCATTATCCATTATGATGGCATGAGGTATGCCATATCTAAAAATTTTGGGGTTTAGGATGAACAAGGATATCTGTTATCCTATGGCAGTTGATAAGGGTACAACTTCCACCCATTTGGTAAAGTATTCTGTTGAAGTAATGATGAATTTATGACCATTCGAAGATGGTGGATAAATCATCCCTATTAGGTCCAAACCCCATTGATAAAATGACCAAGGTGTTGTCATAGGATGAAGCTCTTGTGCTGGTACATGGATCAAGTTCCCATGATATTGACACTTACGACAAGTTTTTGTAAAGTGACAAGCATCTTTCTCCATTGAAGGCCAAAAATATCCTATCTTAAGAAGTTTCCTAGCTAGGGTTAAACCATTCGAATGTGACCCACAAATTCCTTCATGGATTTCTCGTAAGGCTACATTTGATTCCTCTTTCTCTAGACATCTAAGAAGCATTCCATCTAGACTCTTACGATACAATGTGTCAGATATTAAGGTATAATGAGAGACTTGGCAGATACCATTTTTCTTTTGGTTCCTGGTTTGGTCCATAGGTAAGATTTGGTCTTTTAAGTATGTATAAATGGATCCATACCAAGGTGATTCATGTCCTATTAACAAAAAATTGGTATGAGGATGGGTAGGTTCAAATGTGGGTTACTCAACTTCTTCTACCAGGAATTCATATCAGGTGCTTTGATCTGGTATTTGGAGAAGTGATGCCAAAGTTTCCATTGCATATGTTGCTTTATTCTTTTCTCTTTGTACTTGCTCAAATGTGATGAGAGTAAAATACTTCTTCAGATTTTAAACCATATTCTTGTAAGGTATCAACTTGTCATTTTTAGTCTAATATTCATCATTGATTTGATTGATAACTAGTTGCGAGTCTCCATAAATTTGTAGCTCTATCACTTTCCATTCTAATGCCAATTTTATGCCGATGACTAATGCTTCATATTAAGCTATATTATTTGTGCATGGGAATAGAAATTTATATGATTTTGGAATGGTATATCCTTGAGGAGTAATCAATAGTATGCTAGCTCCTAATCCATTCTGTGTATAAGAACCATCAAAATATAATTTCCATGTTTTTGCTTCAACATTTACAATTTCAAAATTTGGTAATTCCACTTGAATCAGATGTTCATCCTATAATGGTAACTCTACTAATTGATCAGCTATAACTTGGCCCTTGATAGACTTTCAATCTACCTATTCTATGTCAAATTCACTTAACACCATGACCCATTTGGCTAGTCTCCCATTCAATGTTGTTTTGCTAAGAAGATAGTTTAATGGATCAATCTTTGCAAAGAGTCTAATCTTGTGAGATAACATATAGTGGCATAATTTTTGGGAAGCAAAAACTATGGCCAAACATTCTCGTTCAATGAAGTTATAGTTCAACTCATATTTCACCAAAGTTCTGCTTATGTAGTATATAGCCTTTTCTTTTCCTGATTCATCTTCTTGTGCCAAGAGTGCCCCTAATGAATGTTCGGTCACTAAAATGTATAGAATCAATGGTTTTCCTCTTATAGGTGGCATCAAAGTTGGAGAGTTCATTAGAGATTTCTTTAACAAGGTGAAGGCTTCTTCACATTTCTCATCCCATTTGAAAATTGTATCCTTATGAAGGAGTTGAGTACAATCATGGCTTTTTCTACTAATTGTGAGATGAATCTTCGAATGGATTGGATCCTACCTTGGAGAGACCTCATTCTACTTATGTTTCTAGGTGCCCCCATTTCCATGATGGCTTTGACTTTGGCAAGGTCTACCTATATTCCTTTTGCTGAAACAATATACCCTAGTATCTTTCTTGATTGAACACCAAATGCGCACTTCTTTGGATTTAGCCTTACTTTGAATTGTTCCAATCTTACAAATATTTTCTCTAAGATGGGTAAATATTCTTCTCCTAAATGAGATTTAACAAGTATATCACCTACATAGTCCTCCATGAATTTGTGTATCATGTCATGGAATATGGTCATCATGGCTCTTTGATAGGTCACTTCGGCGTTCTTTAGACCAAAAGGCATAACATTCCAATAGAATGTCCCCCATGCGCATGTGAATGCTATCTTATCTTGATCTTCAGGTGCTACCTTTATCTGATTATAGCCACATAACCCATCCATAAGGGAGAACATTGAATGTCCTACTATCAAATCTATGATGGCATCTATGCTTGGTAATGGAAAGTCGGGTAAAAGTACAAACCTGTGTCACACTTTCATAAAGGAAAAAGGATGACAACATGCAAATTTTTTAACTTTAACGACATAAAAGTGGAATTTGTGTTTAGAATTTGAAGATGATGTAAACTAATGAAATGTGTAAATTTTGATAAAGTTTATGCTTATAATTTTTTTTTATAAATTGAACAAAAATTGACATAGTTTTTTAATTTTTGAAGTCCATTTTTTATTGCTGAAATATGCTGAAAATCTAGGGTCTAGTTAACGCCAACAAACTATATGCAAATACTATTTTTTTCCTCTGATTTCATAATATGTTTTAGATGACATGTATAGCTAGTGCATAAAAAAAGAAATATTGGATTTTGTTATATATTTTTTCTGTTATAACTATCCACAGTCGATGTTACCTGAAATCAACAGTTTTTTGTTCACGTCAAATTTTCCCTATCAAATCTAGAGCATTAAAAAAAAAATTCTATATTCTTGAAGAGGACTCTCTCCTCTAGTGTTATATATAAATTTTAAATTTTTATGACATGATTTGTTATTTTTAATTTTTTTCGAATGAGCATGTTCTTAAATCTTAAAATACCTACTTGAAGTATTTTCAACTTATAATATATTATATGAAATCAAAACATGATAAAAATTATCTAACCATAATCTTGACTCTGAGCTCTACAAAATGGTATTTTTAGAATTAAAAAGAAAGGTAAATTTTGACAGAGAATTCAGGTCCAGAAGTGACAACTTCTGAGAGCCACCTTTTTTTGCTTATTTGGCTGCCAAATAGGATTCCACATAGGTCCGGCCGAACCTGTTCTAGTTGGAATGGGTTAGGCTGGACCTGGTTTGGCCGGACCTATAGGCGACCAAACACAGTCCCATGCATGACCAAGCCCCTTAAATCAAAATTAAAAAAATGCAGCCGATTTTTTAAATAAAATCAGTTTTTAATATATTTTTAATAGTTTTTTGAAATTTATTAATTATTTTAATTTTATTTGTAAGAGTTAAGTGATTTTTAATAGTTTTTTGAAATTTATTAATGATTTTTATTTTATATTTGGGTATTGCATGTCAAGTTTTGATTTAGTGTTTTCAAGTTAAGTGATTATTTTCTATTTTCACAAGGCAGTTTACCTGTTTATGGTGTTGCATGCATTGTAACCCTTATTCAGTTTTCTTTATTAAGAGGATTTTCTCTAGTATTCGATATACAAGTTTATAGATTTTGGGTCGGAGATTGAATTGGAGGATTGTGAAAGCTTTGGGAAATTTCATGGTTGTTCAATTGTTCTTTGCACGGTTTCTATCGAGTGGTGGTTTAAGGTAGGGTTTGAAATTTTTTTTTGCAATTATTCTTTGGAAAATATTGTCTTCATTGTGTTTCCAAGATAGGTTGATGATTTTGGAGTGATTGTATTTTTTTCATTATCCTTGAGAAAATTTGCAAGATTAGATTGTTTTGATTTTGTGAATGATAAATATGCATATATTTTGGTTTCTTATGAGCGTAAGATTTTATAAAAATGTGTGAGTTTTTCCAATTAAGTGATTCTTTTATATTTTTCAATCTGAACAGTTTTTGCAATGGGGAATAAAAGGAATAGAGTAAGAAAATATGATCGAATAAGGGATGACAAAAAAGGTCATACAAAACATAATCAAGATCGACCTGTTGAAGTCCAGGAAGAACCTATTGATATTCAAGAATATGCAATTCAAGAAGAAGAACAAATTGGTAGTTCTGGAGGTGGAAAATATATCTTTTGGCATGGGCAATTTGATGGAGATGAATGAGGATTCACTTTTTAGTCAAATTTCATATGAAGAAATGTTATCTGAAAGTACAATTAAAACTCATTGCAAAAAACTTTGAGATGAACATTTTGAAAATAAAAGTATGGTTGGAAGAGCTCAATTATTTGTTAGGTTATTTAGGAAAAAAGAAATGACTCATGTTTTGGATTTTTTGGGTGTTGACAACAAGAAAAGCTCAGGAGACAATGTAAATTGAAAAATAGTTCAAAATTTTCAAAATGCATTGAATAACATTAATAACTCAAGTCGAGGAGCTGATTTAAGTGCTTCATGTAGATAAATTATGACTAGTTTATCTAGTGGGAGGTTGACACAAAGAAAACAAGTGCACGCAATTTATGATTTACTGAATGTATCTAGAAGAACTATTCAAAGATATATCAGGAAGAGAAATATGTTAGATGAAATCATTCAAAAAAATTAGGTAAATATTTGTAGGCTTCCTCGAAAAGATAGAATTTCTGAAGATGCAAAAAAAATAGTCATTGAATATTGGACCGCTCACTCTCATGTTTCTTCTAATAGAAGGGATACAATACAGATGAAAGATGAAGAGACTAGTATGAAAACTGCACATCCAAAATATTTTATAGATACAACACAAAGTGAATTATTTGAAGAATTCAAGAAAGAATTTTCAGATGTGAAAATATGTCAAAGAACATTTGAGAGGTTGCACTCTTGCTTTGTATGCATAAATAAGGTTCGTGAAACTTTTTGTTATTGAAATCTTGTTGAGTTTCATCTATACTTGCAATCATTTAAAAAAGTTATGGTAGTTCTTGATTCAAATATGGTCATCCCTGGAAGTACGACATAATTTGTGAAGTCTATTTTATGTGATAAATTAGAAGATTCAGATGAGTTCAAAGTACAATGTATAAAGAAAGCATGTAGTGATTGTGGAGATTTGCATAAATTTCCATTGCAAATTGAGAATATTAATGTTTCAACACTAGTTTTGTGGAAAATATTTGAATATGAGACATATCGAACAAAGAGCGGAGATAAATCCAAAAAAATTGTATTGAAGGAGAGTGAATTGCTGTACCTTGAGTTTATGACCATATTTCGTACTCTAATTTATTCACATATCTAGCATTGTCATGGTGAATGATGGAAAGCTAAACAATTTCGTGATTCCAAAGATTGTTTTCCACTTGGTTGTTTTCTTTCAATTGTAGATTTCTCTGAGAACTATACATTTTCCCCCTCAAAAAGAGCTTCAAGCTCAATATTATCATTCTGATCAAGTTGCAATATTTGTGCAAGTGACCTATAGACATGCACAATATGATTTGGATGAGGTAGAAATTCCTGATCCAAATGAATGCATTATCATCAAGGAGGTTCGTTTCTATATCAGTGATGATAAGGTTCATGATAGGAGCTATGTGGCTCATTGTTTTGCAATGTTTTTTGAAGATATTGTGAATCGCAGGATAAAGGCTTCACAACACTAGATTTAGTCTGATGGTTGTGTAGGTATGTGTATAGATACTTCAATTTATTTTAATTGTCATTTAATTATTTGTTAAATTATTAAAGGATGACATGTATGTATGCATGTACAACTTAATTTTGTAGGTCAATTTAAATCTGCAAAAGCTTTTAATTGGCTAGCCATGCAACATACTAGATGCAATATTTAGTTTTTGTCGA